>CM045455.1:507505-710005 GCA_024666655.1 Dascyllus trimaculatus | reverse complement strand
TTTGTTGCTTTTAAGCATATATGCTTGGGGTCGTTGTCCTGCTGGGAAATAAATCTTCTCCCAAGTCATAGTTCTCTCAGACTGAGTCAGATTCTCCTCCAGGACTTGGGGATATTTTTCAGCTTTCATGTTCCCCTCGACGCTTACAAGCCTTCCAGGGCCGGCTGCCGAGAAGCACCCCCACGTCATGATGCTGCCACCACCGTGCTTCACATCATGATGCTTCCACCACCATGCTTCACGTCATGATGCTGCCACCACCGTGCTTCACATCATGATGCTGCCGCCACCATGCTTCACGTCATGATGCTGCCACCACCGTGCTTCACATCATGATGCTGCCACCACCGTGCTTCACGTCATGATGCTGCCACCACCATGCTTCACGTCATGATGCTGCCACCACCGTGCTTCACGTCATGATGCTTCCACCACCATGCTTCACGTCATGATGCTGCCACCACCGTGCTTCACATAATGATGCTGCCACCACCGTGCTTCACGTCATGATGCTGCCACCACCGTGCTTCACGTCATGATGCTTCCACCACCATGCTTCATGTCATTATGCTGCCACCACCGTGCTTCAAAATTTTTGAGAGCACTCCGAATGGCAATCAATAATTTTTCCGGTTTGGGGCGCAGGTCACAGGTCTATCTGTGTTTGACTAGTTTTGCCTGACACCAGGTCCCGGATGTGTGGTACAAAAAAATTGAATCGAAAAACTTGAATTTGAAATGGGGAGACGTAAAACTGAAAAGTCAGAGTGAATTAGAGAGTTGAACTTTTCAATTGAATGAAATATAGTTTTGATTATATCGCGATACACAGTCAAACCAATAGATTCAATTTCAAATTAGGTCAGTTATACAGAAGCCCTAAACGGCCATGGTTCAATTTAATTTTTTTGGTAAATCATTTTCTCGTTATAGCAAATTAATTTTTCCGGTGAGCCACTTACTGTTCAGGGTGATAACTTAAAGTACTTGTAAAAGCACAAACCAAACACATGAACAGGCTGAACTTACCTCGTTAGAGTGTGCAGCTGCAGTAGAGCATGTCCAGGCCTGGCACATTGGTTTCGCTTTCCTCACCGGAAAATTACCTGCTATAACGACAGAATGATTTTGTTTTCTCGAGAAAACGAGATAATTTTGTTGTTGTCCGACTTAATGGGTTTTGTTATCGCATTATAACAACAAAATTATGTCGTAATAACGAGAAAATGGAGGAGAATTATCTTGTTTTCTTGAGAAAACAGAGCGACAAAATTAAGCCGAACCATGGCCGTTTAGGGCTTCCGTACAAGTTAAATGATTCATATTCAGATATAAAGAATTCAGATTCAGTTCCTTCTGGCACTAGATTTATCCCATAGCTTTACTTCAAAATAATATTTCATTAGTGAGGGTCAGATGTACGCCCAGTAGATGAACCAGTAATGGACGTGTTACTTCAGATGTGGGCTGAATGTCTACATCTTCAGATATGCAGGATGTACTGTACACCACCAAGGCTCCATTTTACCGTGTCAGTGAAGGCACCGTGTTTTCTTCGCGGAGAGACTTCTGATTGGCTGCCAGTGACATCATCCCTGTACGTAAGCGTGCCTGGAGGCCAGGCCCCTCCCACCCTCGCTGTGCTCAGACCGTCTCATTGAATATTCATGAAGCCGCTCATTGGCTGCGACCCGCGTCAGTCCCGCTCCAGACTTCCTCCAGCGCCGCCGCCGAGGAGCAGGGGGGGAAAGTACCGAACATGTTGCCGAGACCGAGCACCGGGACGGACTGAATGGAGCTGTCCGCGGAGAGAACGCATCCGTCCGCAGCCGACCGCGACTTTCACCGCTGAGAGGAAACAAAAGGCAAGTTGAGGATCCGGAGCGCAAGTTGGTGAGATGCGTCTCAGAGCTTCTCTATAATTAATGAGGGAGAGCGTCAGACAGCTGCAGCCACTTTGTAATGTTCTCTTCATGTTCTCTGTTCATGCATCTGTGTTTGCTGTTCTGAGACAAACTAACCCCCGCCTTTAAATCAACCATCGCCTGTGTTTCTATGTATTTATCATCAGTCTTTCCAGCCTTGGTGCTGTGAAACTGGATTCTCCTCAGTCTGCAGCTCATCTGATCAGCTCCTCTCCTCCTCAAAGCCATATTACATTCTCGGCACGTTCTCATGCCGGTTTCTTCAATGAATCCGACTCAATGAATGATCTGAATGATTCCTGCTGAACCCGCACAGAGACTGAAGGACGGCAGGGCTGAACATGGCTGTTAGAGGGCTCCTGGTCTGGATCTGCCAGCCCTCTGCTTTGAACCCTGACTTTCCATTTGGGTGAAAGACAAAACTGCGGTGTAGCGCTGATGCAGTATTTTATCTTAGTCCCCCTCCCGCCCCCCGTGGTATAAAAGCCTTGGATCAGACAGAGCAGAGCTGGGATGAAAAATCCAACATCACACATGTACAGTAGCGAGGATGATTCAGTTACTCTGACAGTGATTCAGTTCCAGGAGCCTGCTGGGTGATTTCACTGTTTATTATCAGTGGTCAGTGGGTCACACCTGAATGTTCCCCCCAGCCTGGGTGTTTCCTGCAGGTGTTGACTACACTAATATCACTAATATCACTGGTGTAGTCGATCAGACAGAGGAGAGGTCAGCCGCTGTGCTGTGTGTTCATGTCCTGCTTCCTCCTGTCTCCACAGATCAGCTTGTTGAGTTCTCCGTAGACGTCCAGCCCTCGGCCTCCCCATGCCTCCATCTCCTCTTGACGACAGAATTGTGGTGGCGCTGCCAAGGCCGATCCGACCTCAGGAACTCCAACTGCGCCTGGACACTAGCTACCTGGACTCCATCACCAGCAGCAGCAGCAACCAGACCGTCATCAGCACCACCGTGGTGAAGATTCGGGCAACGGCCAATCTTGTAACGTATATGCCCTCATCCAAGGGCTCCACGCGCTCGTTGTCGTGTGGATGCAGCAGTGCCAGCTGCTGCTCTGTAACTACCTATGAGAAGGACAGCCAGAGCCTCAGCCAAAGCCAGGTGAGTGCCAGCAGCCCCAACCTCAGCTATGCTGGGCCCCCCACCTCTATGGTCAGCAACCATGAAGCATTAAGTGCCCCCAGTCCCACCCCGGGCACGCCGAAGGCCCTGTCCACCGTGAGGGTCATCCACCCCAATGAGCTGGCCAAGCGGATGACCTGCTGCCCCATGGGCCACCCTGTGGGGCCCGTGCCGATCATCATCGACTGCCGGCCCTTCATGGAGTACAACAAGAGCCACATCCGGGGCGCTGTGCACATCAACTGCTCTGACAAGATCAGCCGGCGGCGGCTGCAGCAGGGCAAGATCACTGTGCTGGACCTCATCTCCTGCCGGGAGGGCAAGGATTCTTTTAAGGGCATCTTCTCCAAAGAGATCGTGGTTTACGACGAGAGCACCACAGACGCCAACCGGCTGACCTCCTCCCAGCCTCTACATGTGGTTCTGGATTCACTGAGGAGGGAGGGCAAGGACCCCATCATCCTCAAAGGTAACGCTTCATTGTAGGCAGAGTTTACTAGTTATCAGCTGATATGAAGCTGGTGTGGAGAGTAATGGTGTCTGGAGTGTGTGGAGCCTGTTCAACTTTAACCTTCCTGCTTCTGGTCAGCTGCTATTGTCTGTCAACACTGTGGTTGAAGCTTCTCATCCTGTGAGCTCCGTCTTCAAACATCTCAGCTGTTATTGAACCACATACAGCAGCTTTTGCACCTGTAATGCAGCCTGTGTTCACTCTGTGGGCATCATCCTCTTACATAAACATATGCATGCTCCCTTCAGCAGCCCTGTATGACTCTCACTGTGCTGTTGGTAGTGCTCGTGAAGCAGCTGTTAGTAAATAAGACAGCCTGTCGAATGGCTGTCCCTGGGTCACTGCCACGCTTTCTATCTTTGGTTTGTCTGTTTAAAGCTGGAGCAGTATGTCATGGTTGGAGGCTGGGCTCGGCGTGTTTTCTGAATGCCTCCGATTCACCGTCTGGCAGTGAGATCACAGCGCCTTGATCTCTTCTGCTCTTCTGGTTCTCCTGTGTGCTCTGATGGACCAGGTTCCTCTGCAGACCCTCATCCTGCATTGATTTCTGTCTCGAGTTCGCCTCAGTGGGAGGAAAAGGCAAACGGTCCTTCTCTTCCTGTCCCCAGTTTAATTCCTTCAAGCTGTTCTTTCTGCTGAGGGGATCAAACGGCCCAGGCTTTATCAATGCTTTTGTTACCAGAGATGACACGTCTCCCATTCCTTTACATTTACACCTTTGATTCCAGCCTATATGGATGCTCTGTGTGATCCTGTGGCTGATGTTTAGGTTGTGTGTAGTCGCTCAGTTACCAGCATGTCTCAGTGATGGGTTCTAACAAACATGGTGGAAACACAAAACCTCCCGTCCTCCATCCCTGCTCCAGCTGAGACTGGTAACATGTCTAATCCGTCATTGCCGCGACCAACATGGCCGCGGCGCTGGAAGGTTTAAGGTCTGTGGTGTGGGAGGCCTCGCCCGGCAGAAGCGACGCTCTCTGAACAGGAACTGTGGCGTCTGAGAGCGAGGCGGCGAAGTGAGAAGTCAACATATTTCAACACACAACAAAACGCTGCTTCTGGAGCTACCTGCTGCTGTCCTCGGTTAGCTATGAAAGGCGTCCAGGGCGAGCCAAAACAGGCTTATTTATGGTTAGCTTAGCATCTACAGGGTCTGTGTGTGCTAACGAAACGACACTAGCTTCCAAACATAACATACAACGGCAGGTAAGTGGCACAGTATTGGTAGTTTAGCATATATATTGGGCGACGAGGCGTCAACCTGCCGTGGATTCATGACACAGATTATAGAGACAGAGTGAAAGTGGGAGAGACAGGAGAGCGACACGCAGCAAAGGGTCGGACTCGAACTCACGACCGCTGCTGAGGGACTGAGCCCACGTGGTATCATGAGCTAAACGGCGGCCCGAGGGGTTTGTTTTTAACTGGCCTGCTCAGGACGTGTGCAATGATGGTGATGGGTTTGCAGGAAATAAATCATATTAGCCAAAATATACTTATAGATTTCTTTATTTATTGAAAAGGGACGGTGCACGTTAATGAACAAATGTAAAAAAAACACATATTGTAAATGCGCCAGAGTTAGCATAAATGCTCATTTGCATCTGTTGTCCTTTGGTAGGTCACAAGACTGAACAAACATTAATTCACAAGGCTTACAAGGACACAAATACAATACAATCAATCAATCAATAAGACAGAGTGCAGGATTATAAGTGCTGTAGTTAAAGTGCTTAAGTTATTTGGAAAATATATATATATATATATACATCAGCTGAGATTTAGGCTGTGTTGTAAACATAACTCTGAAATAGTGACGTCTGTTAAAGTCGTTACGGCCAAACATGTTAGCACACGTTTATTCAATTACATATCCAGCTGAGGAATTCTGTTTTGTGAGTTAGTGAATATTTAATCTCCTTTTACCTTCAGCTCTACTGTCCTGCACTGTTCCGTGGTTTATTTGAACTGCAGCTGACAACGAGGTCGATCAGATCCGCAGAACTGAGCCACAGCAATGAAACTACCACAGCAGCAAAACAAGGAGCTAAAAGAAGCCAGCATGGGTTCTAGAGCTGAGGACAGGTGTAGAGCACACGTAGGCACTTCTCAGATTTTTGCTATGATAGCATGTATTGGTGCAGCTTTAACTCTGAAATATATAATATATTGGCCTTGAGAATCTAACATTGTTCAGGTTGCAGTTCTAAACGCAGCATGTTGTGAGTATTAAAATGCAAATAGCCTGGGGGGGACTGTGATGTCATGGCTGAGGACTTTTTAGACTATTTTGCAAGCCCAGAAAATGCCGGTTGGACTATTTAGCGGCTAAAGAGCCAGATGTATCCTTCAGGAGCAAAAACAGCTAAAGGAGGAACAACTGTTGGGCTAATAACCTCCGCCAAGGAGGTTATGTGATGGCCGCCATTGGTTTGTTTGCTTGTTTGTTTGCAAAATAACTAGAAAACTCATGGACGGATTTGGATGAAATTTTCGGGAAATGTGTGAAATGGGACAAAGAACAAACAATGAAATTTTGGGACTTATCTGTAATTACAGACAGTTCAAATGTCCTACCAACAATGCGGCCTTCAGCCCATCCGACCTAATGAACAGGCGCGGCCTCTAGCGCGGCAGCTCCTAACAGCCTCCCAGCTTCTTAGACAACCGGAGATAATAAATGTCAGCCCAACCGTGCGTATGTCACTCAGGAAGGAAAGAGAACTCCGTCACTGTCGCTGTCTGTCGCATGGAGACCCAAAATGTCATGTGGTCAGAGGGGGTTACCCCAAAAACAAGAGTGCCCTCTGGTGGCTTTTAGAGTAAACCGCATTTAATTGTCCACCTGGTTACACTTACATTAAATAAATTCCTGGATCCAGACGGTGATCCGGATCAGTCCCATCATTTCATCATCTCTTCCTTGTCCCATTTCACACATTTCCTGAAAATTTCATCCAAATCCGTCCATGAGTTTTTGCTTGGCAGCGCCCGGCAGCAGCACACACAACTGTTCTAATATCAGAATTATTATCCCAATACAACCACAACCAACCAGTGTTCCCATATTCCAATATTCTGGTCCAGCCCTAGTCAAATGTCTTCTTCTGACACGGTAAAGAAAGTCCACACTGGTCAGTGCCACGCCATGCTGCTTGTTTTTCTCTGCCCGCGCAGTCTGATGACATCACACACATGCGACAGTACCGTCGGGGAGGGGAGGGGTTGAGGAGCCAGGCATGAGGACAAACCACAACACACAGACCAACGGCAAAAACCAAGATTCCAAGCCTTTATTATTATCAGCTCATTTTTTTATTATCAGAATGACGTCATAATTGCCAATATTAACCGATAATTATCGTATGCTGATATTATCCTTAATCCCCAGTAGGTAGTTCTGATTTCTCCAGTAATCCTCTGCCATGTTTTCACACTGTGCCCGGCACACATCAGGAGTAATCACTGATACAGTAGCACAGCTGGTCTGTGATCAGCTGCTGTTTCCTTGTGTGTTTTTCTGTGATGAGGGGAAATGCAGCCGACCATGTATTAGACCGATCCGCGCCCACAGTCCATCCATCGGCCCGTGAACACAGACGCGGAAACCATGAATTGTCCTTTACTGGTGCAAACCGGTGCTTTTGGAGAGGTGCAGTGAATATTCTATTTAACACTCAGAACATCTGTCTACCTGCAGAATAACAAGTCGACAGATGTGACTGCCTGCATGAGCCAGTGGAGGCTGTCTGACATCCTCCTTTGGATTGGCTCTCGGAGGAAGTTGGGTGCTGCTGATCCCTCCATGCTAGTCCAGTGTTCAAACGGAGCCACACAGATCAATGCAAAATGTAGCAGAGCAGTTAGAGATGGAAGGTTTCTGTGATGTTTAGGGGCTCAGAACTCTTTGAATCTATTTGATGAACCTATCAGATGTGTTTGCAGAGCTTCATTGTCCTGCTCAGTGGTGACGTGTTCCATGTGGAGGTCAGAGACATGTAGTTTCTGGAATGCAGGGCTCTGGTGGGAAGTGAACCTTTAACCTGTGTTGTGTTAGCTCCAGCACTGAAGGAGTCCAGTTTGTCTTCAGAAGGGAAGTGGTATTAAAAAATAAAATAAAATGAACAAGGACGTATTTATTCAGTCTGTCAGTGACACACAGAGCATACCAAACTGTAGTCCTGATGTCCTTTGTGTTTCTATCACAGCCTCTCTCTTTGTGTCCTCAGGAGGCCTTAGCTGCTTTAGGCAGAGCCACGAAAACCTGTGTGAGCACTCGCTGCACCTTCATGAGGGCTTGGACACGGGTGCAGCTGCTGGCATGACGGGGGTTCTACCTCACTCCCTGCCCACCACCCCAGATATAGAGAATGCCGAGCTGACGCCGATCCTGCCCTTTCTCTATCTGGGGAACGAGCAAGACGCTCAGGACGCGAACCTGCTGCAGCGCCTGAACATCGGCTACATCCTGAACGTGACCACCCACCTGCCGCTGTACCACTACGAGACGGGGCTCTTCGTCTACAAGCGCCTGCCTGCCACCGACAGCAACAAGCAGAACCTGCGGCAGTACTTTGAGGAGGCGTTCGAGTTTATTGGTATGAAACCTGCCTCTTAGCTTTGCATTAGATGTTGACGCTGTAGATGTGTGAGCAAAGACAAACGTCTGCCTCGTGACCTTTTGAGACAAAGCAGTTTCTTCTGTCTCACTGTGGGCTGCATGGAGCTGTAGGCGGCTAAATGTCAAATGTGTTATAATGTTTAATGTTTAATGTTTGTTCTCAGCACGTAGAAATAAAACGCATCCAGTAGTTCATATGAAAACAAGCAGTATTAGAAGTGATTGTTCAGTACGGTTATCATTATCCACCCTGGAACTGAATTATGGTTCAGGAAGGAGGAATCAGTCTTTCTTGCTCTGAGCACAGCTGCTTTGACATTACAGGTAACTGAGGCTGTGGAGAGGAACATGACTCTGAATGGACTCATAGTTTTATCAGAATCACTGGAGAGAAGGTCCAACTCTTGTTCCTTAGTTTGCATGAGTCTACTTCCACAATCAAAAAAGGAAACTGCTTAGTTCAGATGACAGTCTTAATCTCCTGTGTTAGTATTCTGTTGTGTCCGTCTGTGAATTAGATGTCGACAGTCTGCTGTAACACTTCACACAGTTATAGATAGAGAATGTCTAGATGAAGGGCCATGTGTTGTTTGAGTTGTCATTTTAAAAAAAGACTGTAAAGTTCTGAATTGTTGATTGTCGTCTAAACACAAGCAGTCGATCTAATTTATCTGATTCTAGGTTATTAGCCAGTTTCCCAAAAATGGATTAAACCTAGTCCTAGTCTCACACCCCTTCTCCACCAAGAAGAACCAGGTCCTAGTTCTGGTGCTGAGCTGGTTCTAATCTGGTTCCTCCTAAGAACCTGTTTCCATTGACAAGGAGTCCAGTTGGAGCCATTGGGTCACCATAAAACCACTACACTAGCATCCATTACATAGCAGTTAAACAAACGCAGTAAGTTGATGATAATATCTATGTTTATCTCTATAGATGGTCTTAAGGCTGATTGTGAGGCGGAGGTCCTCCTGTTGCCTGGACACATCCGTGATCACGCTACTGGTGGGACACAACTGTAGCGGATTTCAGGTCAACAGTTTGTGCTAAACTTCCGTGTGTCCCGGGAGTCATTCCAATACATGTGTGATGGGACCAGGGACGTCCTGGAGAACAAGGACACTAATTAGCGCTTGTGTGTCCCTTTCCACCGTTGATGGTTGGTCACCATAACCCCGCCCCCAGCCCCTGACGTACTCGGTGCTTAGCTCTGGACCAGCAAAGACTTGGTGCTTGCTGAGCTCCAGTTTATAGAACCTGGAGTCGGTGCTTAGGAGGTGGAAACACAAAGAAGTGGAGCTAAGTCAGGCTCTGGGTCCGGACTAGACCTGGAACCAGCTCGGTGGAAAAGGGGTACGAGTCTTTTATTCTAGGAGTAGACTTAACCCATGCTGGGAAATTGAGCCTATTTGTATTTTATTTTTATTAATAAGGAAGCCATACTTTAATCAGGTGTTTTGGCACATAATAGTTTCCTGTACTTGCAGATTCATTTTGGACACCCAGAGGGAAATCTTGCTGCTCTTCTAGGGCTCAGGATACAAAATTGTGATTCTTATTTTTAGCTTCAATTTTTCTCATATTTTCTCCTAAATTTCACCAGGAGATGAGAAAGGAGGAGAACAATCAGCAGCAGGAGTCATATTCTAAAGTTAAAGGAGATGATTCTTAACTTCCACTAATGGCTCCATTTTCTCTCCATCTTCTTCTGAGTGACACCAAAATGAAGCCTGGTCAAAAAGGAAGGTTTAACATCATATGAGTGACGACTGAACTCCCCCTCAGGGACCAGAGGATCATTATGTTGTGCTTTAACTGTCTCCTTGTCCCCTCTGCAGAGGAAGCACACCAAGCAGGTATGGGCCTTCTGATCCACTGCCAGGCAGGCGTATCTCGTTCAGCCACCATTGTGATTGCCTACCTGATGAAGCACACCTGGATGACCATGACAGACGCTTACAAGTTCGTCAAAACCAGGAGGCCCATCATCTCCCCGAACCTCAACTTCATGGGCCAGCTGTTGGAGTTTGAGGAAGACCTCAACAATGGAATAACGCCACGGATTCTCACACCGAAGCTGATTGGTGTGGAAACCATCGTCTGAAGGAGGCTCGTGTCGTGTCACACCTGGACTCACTCTCATTGTCTTTCAACAGAAACTGGCTGCTTCATGAGCCAGTCTGAAGGACGTGGGAGAGGCGCTGTGGTCTGAAGTCTCCTCATGCTCATCTTGGACTCTATCGAGTGCCAAAGCTCTGGGTCAGTGGTGAAGAAATGCCAAAAAATCCCTACTGTGTGAACCCAGCCCCTGGAGGAGAAGACAGGTTTGAGATCATATAGAGAGGAAGAGGTCAGAGGGAAGGTTTCCATTTGTGATCGCAGAGGAGCACACGAGGAAGAAGAAGACCTGGACAACATTATTCTCTGTGCTGAGGGGCAGATACTGTCCTGAGACACTCCTGAAGCTCACACTGTGGCCCAAAGTTCATGTCTGCAGACTAAGGCGGGTTGGCAACGGTAGTGCCTGTCAAATTATTTGAAAAATTAAGACTTGTTTGGTGTGTCATTGATGTTGTTCTATTTTTATACAAGACTGTATGGAGGTGACCATAATGAGCCAACCGCGGCTTACTGTGCAATAATTTCAGATTGGAATGCAACTGAGACCTTAATCTAATGTGTATATATTGAAAATGATTATAAAACAGTTCCAGCTCTTTGCTGAAGAACCATTTTGATGTTAATGTCGTGTTCATCCAGTTCTATATTTATGTTTATGGTGCAAACAGTTACATTTGACGCAGGTGTGTAGAGAGACGGAACCATGGGGTTATAATTTGTAGCTGAACTACTATATATGTATATATATACATACATATATATATGCATGTATATAATATATATGTATATAATGTATGTATGTGTACACCCACCGGCCACTTTATTAGGTACACCTGTTCAGTTGCTTGTTAACACCAATAGCTAATCAGTCAATCACATGGCTGCATCTCAGTGCATTCAGGCATGTAGACGTGGTCAAGACAACCTGCTGGAGTTCAAACCGAGCATCAGAATGGAGAAGAAAGTGGGTTTAAGGGACTCTGAACGTGGCATGGTTGTTGGTCTGAGTCTACTGGGATTTCCATCACAACCATCTCCAGGGTTTACAGAGGATGGTCAGAAGAAGAGGAAACATCCAGTTTGTTGATGGTAGAGGTCAGAGGAGAATGGGCAGACTGGTTGGAGATGATAGAAAGGCAGCAGGAACTCAAAGAACCACTGGTTACAACCAAGGAATGCAGAACACCATCTCTGAACCACAACAACCTTGGAGAAGATGGGCTACAGCAGCAGAAGACCACACCGGGGGCCACTCCTGTCAGCTAAGAACAGGAAACTGAGGCTACAATTCACACAGGCTCACCACAACTGGACAGTAGAAGATGGAGAAACGCTGCCTGGTCTGATGAGTCTCCATTTCAGCTGAACATTCAGATGGTAGGTCAGAACAACATGAAAGCATGGATCCATCCTGCCTTGGATCAACGGTTCAGGCTGCTGCTGGTGGTCTAATGGTGTGGGGGGTGTTTTCTTAGTACCAACTGGTTTAAACTCCACAGCCTACCTGAGTGTTGCTGCTGACCATGTCCATCCCTTTATGACCACAGTGGACCATCTTCTGATGCTACTTCCAGCAGGATAAAGCTCCATGTCTCAAAGCTCAGATCGTCTCCAACTGGTTTCTAGAACATGACAATGAGTTCTCTGGACTCCAACGGCCTCCACAGTCACCAGATCTCAGTCCAGTAGAGCTCCTTTGGGATGTGGTGGAACGGGAGGTTGGCATCATGGATGTGCAGCAGCTGCTATCATGTCAACATGGATCAAACTCTCTGAGGAAACTCCTTGTTGAAAGTATGAGACGAAGAATTAAGGCAGTTCTGAAGGCAAAAGGGGTCCAACCTTTTACTAGTAAGGTGTACCTAATAAAGTGGCTGGTGAGTGTATATATATATATATATAGCTTTTCTATGCATGGCTGCTGGCAAACGAAAGAGCGTTTTGAGATCGTTGGTGTTCTTGTGAAACAGGGCTACACGTGATGATTTATGTAACACAACACAGAGGTTTCACTGCCTGCTTCTCCTCCGTTCATCCGTGACCCAGCCATGTTGTAACGTCCCTGCCGTGTTCCCGTCCCCGTGTAGCTGGATCCAATGTTCTTATCAGCGGCCGACGCTTAGAGCTCATTCTACGGTACAGACTTCAAACGAGCACACCCCTCCTCTTGTGGGTCACAGTTTAGTGTGACAGTGGTGGTACAGTAGAGCGCCATCGCCCTCATCTAGTCTTTCCCGTCCCTGTAGGCCAGCGCTGTCCTGTGCTGCTCCAGTGCCTCGATCAATGCCTTAATTCACGCGTCACCACTGGGCCTGCGCTCAGCAACCCCAACACGTGCAGACGAATGCAGAACACGCTGGAATATTAGCTCCCAGACAAAACCACTGAGCACCTCGTCGTCTCTGTGTGGCCTGTACATTGGATTATAATTGAATACCTAACTGTGTTATTTCTGCCATCTTTGATCAGGATGTGGAATGTAAAAAAATTACAGTCACATATGCTAAAAATCCCAGTGGTGGCATTTGAAAGAGAAACTGAGCATCACCGTGAATTCTAAACCAACTTGGCACTGAATAGTACTGTGACAAAAGGGTTTACCCTCATCCTGATACATCTGTCCTCACCTCTGACCCTTATTAGAACACATGTATGTAGACAGAAGTGTTTGAAAAGCAGAGTTCTTTCTTCATGCATTAATTCTTATCCCAGATCTTCTCATTGTTGCTGCACAGATTCTGAATTTTGTGTTTCACCCCAGTTGGTTTTTACACATTGGATTATCTGATCTGTTGACAGGTTAAATGATGAAAAGGGAACCTTTTACCTATCTAGGTGGGATGCGTGTGTTTTATACGGTGGCCCAGAAGGGTCAACGCAACCGCAAAAGCCACAACGGAAGTGTGCAGCGGTGGGAAGAAGAGGCTTTGTTTCTGGGGGACAGTATTTTCAGACAGACTATTTTGATTATGCGAGAGTTTAATGAGATGGAAGTAAAATGCTGCTGTTTGATGGTTGTGATTAATGTAATCACAACAGTCCGTCAGAAAATATTGTCCCCCAGTGGCTTTTGTGGTTGTGTTGACCCTTCTTGGCCACCGTAGTCTAAGTTGTATACAGCCAAGCACACCGTATGAAGACTTCTTCTCCAGGAGGCTGAGCGTGAGGCCGTAAAAACTTAGCATTTAAAATTTTATATCTCAGCTTCGTCGTCTGAAAGCTCCAAGTGTCTGAACTTTTAACTGTCCTTTTTGAACTGAGAACAATCGTCGTGTTTTTGCCTCAAACCCACGCGTCTTTGATCCGATTGGTTTTGATCTGATGCACCCAAGGGCTGTACGAGTTTTTCCACCACATAAGAGGAACTAATCTTTCACCTGAAGTGAAAACACAAAGATCAGATCTAAAAAATATCTGTGTTTTCAGTTCCTACGGCGCTGACTTGAACCAGGTTTCTCACATGTGATGGTTTCGTTCTGTTTATGCTACGGTGGCCCGGAAGGGTCAACGCAACTGCAAAAGTCACAACGGAAGTGCGCAGCGGTCGGAAGAAGAGGCTTTGTTTCTGGGGGACAGTATTTTCCGACGGACTATTTTGATTACAGGAGAGTTTAATGAGCAAATGCATGACGTGACAATTTCAACATCAACGTCGCTGATTTGTGAAAACACATAACGACATTAATCACAATCATCAAGCAGCAGTGTTTTATTTTCTGATAGTCCGTCAGAAAATATCATCCCCTGGAAACAAAGCCTGTGCTTCCAACCGCTGTGTACTTCCATTGTGGCCTTTGCAGTTGCGTTGACCCTTCTGGGCCACCATATTATGCCCATATTGCTCTCACGGTTTCAGTCTAACTCTCCGTCATCTGCATAAAAAAATGAAGGCATAAAACGAAGCACAGGGCTAACAACGTCATCATCACAGAAGCAAATCCAACGTCTGTTTTGCAATACACTCGCTGCACAGCAAGCCGTCACACCATCACAAGTGAATCCACAGGTTTAGAAAGTGATTATGTTGGGAGGTTTTGCAGGTTTTTATAGCATCTTGACAACACAGCGCTCTCAGAACGGCTTTACAACACCGACGTCCACAACAATAAGCTTGAAATATCCCTCATGAGAAAATTCACGCTATGCAAAACAGAGCTGTCGCAGGTCGCATCGAACTGCTGTGGAATTCTTTCGTGAGGTCTCTGCGAACTTTTCGAGCACGAACAAGAAGTTTGCAGCCTCGAAATGAAGTGAGGTGTGAGTGCGACCTTCTGACAGAGTTTTAAAATGTTCCTACCTGTGTTTCTGTCGCTGGTGTCTACTGGTGCTTTACGACACGTCTGACTATGATCAAAACAAAAGGCTCCTCATTACCACCACCTTGTTTGTAGCTTGTGCTTTTGAGTTCAGTGATGACAGTTTGCTTTGTGTAGCATCTGAGATAAATGTACCTTCTCATCCCACCTGCTGGTTCCTGAAATCACATGGCTTCTGTGTGTGACGACCCGTCTGACTGGATAACATCGCCGTGGCTCCGTTCGCTACTCTCTGGTCGGACTAAAGCATGCCGTGTGTTCCTGTCTGTGAGGCTCTCTCGCAGTCATTATGGTGCTGCCTGTCTTTCCCACGCTCCTCTCTCTGCGGAGGTCACGGCCGAGTCGACGGCTCCAAAAGGCGTTCCGTTACCTTTCGTTTGGAATCGCGGTTCTGTGTTAGAACAATGTCAAGCTGTCATGTTTGATGTGCAGTCTTTACGGCCAGACTTGTTTAAGAGTCTCTGCTTTGGGCTCAGAGGCTCTGGTGGAAACAGGCTTTGCTCTACGGACTTCTGTATCTTTCTTTGTGTCTATAGTCAACAGTCAAGTATATACAGTATATAAATATATATATCTATTTTCTTTGTATGCATATATTCATTACTATTTTTGCACTGACCTACGGACAGATGGATTTATTTTTTTCCACAAAGGGTGCTACTATAACGGAGGCCTTCTCCCACACCTTTTTGCATGACTTGTTCAGAATTCCTCAACTCGTCTGTCATCTCTCCGACTCTCCTCCTACTACTCCTTGAACTGTTGCAGTTGAAGCACTGTAATTTTGTAATCCCTACTTGTGAGCTTTGAAATAAACAGGGAGGGTTCAAGTTTGGTTGAACGGTGTCCTGAACGTTTATTGTCTCGCTTTTTTTTTTTTTAGCTCCTCTTAGAAAACTGCAGAAGAAGGTAAAAATACATACATGTTTTGTTTTATGACTCTTGACTCTGTGCCAGATGTTTAAATGCATTATTAGCATTTAAAGCTCCTATAATTAATAGAATTGTCTTAACAAAAGATCAAATGATTATACATAATGTGTAAGAAGCTTCTTTATGAACGCACAGGAATTATTTCCCCTGAGCTCTACCCTCCTCCAGGAATTAGAGGAGATCTTAAGAGACCTAAAAGCAGAAGCTGTATCACAATTACCCCTTTTCCACGAAGAAGAACCAGGTTCTAGTTCTGGTGCTTAGTTGGTTCTAATGTGGTTCCTCCTAAGAACCTGTTTGCTTTTCCTTTGACAAGGAGTCCAGTTGGATCCATTGGGTCACCGTAAAACCACTACGCTAGCATCCATTACATAGCAGTTAAACAAACGCAGTAAGTTGATGATAATATCTATGTTTATCTCTATAGATGGTCTTAAGGCTGATTGTGAGGCGGAGGTCCTCCTGTTGCCTGGACACATCCGTGATCACGCTACTGGTGGGACACAACTGTAGCGGATTTCAGGTCAACAGTTTGTGCTAAACTTCCGTGTGTCCCGGGAGTCATTCCAATACATGTGTGATGGGACCAGGGACGTCCTGGAGAACAAGGACACTAATTAGCGCTTGTGTGTCCCTTTCCACCGTTGATGGTTGGTCACCATAACCCCGCCCCCAGCCCCTGACGTACTCGGTGCTTAGCTCTGGACCAGCAAAGAGTTGGTGCTTGCTGAGCTCCAGTTTATAGAACCTGGAGTCGGTGCTTAGGTGGTGGAAACACAAAGAACTGGAGCTAAGTCAGGATCTGGCTCTGGACTAGACCTGGAACCAGCTCAGTGGAGAAGGGGTAATTGAAAGATGTTATATGTGTAAATAGGCAAGTGTTTGCTAATAAGTTTGCCATATCAATTCAAGAGCTGAAGTTATGGTGTCGAAGGTCCATTACTTTTTAAATTCATCACTAATTTAGGCCATATATCCATCCATCATCTATACACCGCTTAATCCTCTGTAGGCTACACATAGAGACATACAACCAAGCACACTCTCATTCACACTTATGGACAATTTAGAATAATCAGTTAACCTCAGCATGTCTTTGGACTGTGAAGGAACCCGGTGAAAACCCACACTGCACAGGGAGAACATGCAAACTCCACACAGAAAGATCCCAGGCGTCCTAACTGGGACGCGAACCGGGGATCTTCTAGCTGTGAGGCGACGCTGCTAACCACCGAGCCACTGATAACAATATACAGATGTGAAATAGTTAATAATTAATTGATTGGTCTAACAATGAATCTCTTGTTAACCAGTATCATTGAGAAATGGCAATTAATAAATTATTATAACGCAAAAATTTGGAATTTAGCTGTCAGTCTCAGATACTTAAAGTTATTTGTGATGTATACTAGCAGGCTGAGCTAAAAGTAGCCTCTATTTACCGGCAGATATTTGGGGGTATAGGAGCGCCACGATGCTGCATAGTGGATCAGTGGTTAGCAGTGTCGCCTCACAGCTAGAAGATCCCCGGTTCGCGTCCCAGTTAGGACGCCTGGGATCTTTCTGTGTGGAGTTTGCATGTTCTCCCTGTGCAGCGTGGGTTTTCACCCCAGTCCAAAAACATGCTGAGGTTAACTGATGATTCTAAATTGTCCGTAGGTGCTACGTGGTGGCCATCTTGGTACAGTGCCACTCGCCCCTACAGTGCATTACGTCTATAGAGGAATGACATGTCTGCACTATAAAAGTGATCATAAATCAAGGTGAACCAGGTGAACCTGAGTCTGCTGGGATCGACTCCAGCTCCCCTATGACCCTACAGAGGATTAATCGGTGTCTAGATGATGGATGGATTTCTAGATGCCACATGTTGGTCAAGACTAGTACATTTTTAGAAATATTTAAAACATGTTAATGCTGTTTCTATCTCCAAGTAAATCATATTCCTGTCCTTGTGTCCTGCTAACCACCGAGCCACCATGCAGCCCCTAATTTAGGCCATACAGTGTCAGAAAATGCAAATTAATTTTCTACAGATCATCCATTTATTGATTAGTCATTCCAGCTCCAGAAGAAACGTTTACATCTGTTCAACTTTCCTGTAAAATCACGGTGATATTAAAAGAACAACTAAAGGATAGAGAAGGAAAGGAAGAGATCGTGTGATGTCGGCCTCAAAATACAATTCTGATTCTAACCAGGACGGCCGACTGCAACACAGGAAACAGATAGAAATGAAACAGGCCTCCCGGTTTGTATTTCAAGAGAAAGTGACTGCATCTGTCAGCCTCCTGACATTTGAGCGTACAGCGGAGCACACAGCCAGAGTTGTGAATTATCTGTGCCCCCCCTCCATTGAGCCATGTGTCACATAGCTTCAGGAGTTACGAGCCTATATTTACCCCAACTTCACAGGCGTCTACTGCCTCGTGGCCACGGGGTCAAGATCTCTCCATAGGAACAGGCACGGAAATAGTTTTTACCGTTGTTTCTAATTATGAGCAATGAGTGCCCCGCCTCATTAATCCTCTCCTATCAGCACTGGGCAGGCTGGCAGCACCAGAATAGCCCTTATGTTGGTGCTGCTGCTCTGCTGTGAACTCTGAATGGACGTATTAGGCAAAGCAGGCCTGAGAGGGGGGTCTACCTTTACACACACACATGCACACACACACATGCACACACACACACACAGTCAAGCATGTTCCTCCTTCCCAGTCAGAGGAGGCAGTGAAATAAAGCAGAGAGGGTTTCTGACGATCAAAGCCGTTCACTTTGACGCTGGAAGATGCGCTCACATGACGTCCATCTAATAAATAAAGCTGCTCATGTTTAACAAATGTTGAAACAAACCATTCTGAAGGTACAACTTATTTGGATTTGGACTGTTGAGATAATAAAGGGAGAACAAAAGCGAGAAACGGTGCACAGATGCTCAACCAGGTAGCTTTAGACAGTCTTGAACATGATTGTATGTTCACACATTCACACTCCACTGGTGACAGAGCTTCCATGCGAGGTGTCTGCCACTGGGATCAACTTGGGGTTCAGGGTCTTGCTCAAGGACACTACGGCATGTGGAGGGGCCGGGGATCGAACCGCCAACCTCAACCCGCTCTACCACCTGAGCCACAGCCGGCCTGTGATTAGAGTGGTACTGGAGTCTCTGTTTTTAGCTTTAGACTTTGTTACCTCTGAAGAGTTTCCACTCTAAGTCTAGCTAGCAACAGCTTCATATTTATCATGCAGACATGAAAACGACATCAGGCCTCTTGGATAACTTGTCCTGAAAAGGTAAAATAAAAATATAATCCTTTAAGGCCTTCTAATATTCCTTTTCTATCTATCTAACCTTTATTGATTCCTTCTCTGCATTTGACCCATCCTATTCATTGCTAACCTCAACTCTACATACTAGGAGCAGTCAGGGGTTAAGGGCCTTGCTCAAGGGCCCACAGTGGTGGTGACTGGGACAAGCGGTCGCTCTCACTTTCCCACCTCAACCTCTTGCCAGTCCGGGGAATCGAACCAGCGACCCACCGCTTCACAAACCACTAGACCACAGGTATCAAACTCCGGTCCTCGAGGCCCACTATCCAGCATGTTTTAGATGTTTCCTTCTTCCAACACACCTGATTCAAATGTTCAGTTCATCATCAGCTCTGCAGAAGCCTGATAATGATCCTGATCATTTAATCAGGTGTGTCGGAAGAGGGAAACATCTATAACATGCTGGATAGGGGCCCTCGAGGACCAGGATTGGACACCCCTGCACTAGGCCACCACTGCCCAGCGTGCAGCCCCTACAAGTAAGGATGATTTTTTCCATCCATCCATCATCTTTACACTGCTTAATCCTCTGTAGGGTCGCGGGGGACTGGAGTCTATCCCAGTCGACTCAGGTGAAGACAGGAGACACCTGGACAGGTCACCAGTCTATCACAGGGCTACATAGAGACAGACAACCAAGCACACTCTCATTCACACCTACAGACAATTTAGAATCATCAGTTAACCTCAGCATGTCTTTGGACTGTGGGAGGAAGCTGGAGAACCTGGTGAGAACATGCAAACTCCACACAGGAAGATCCCAGGTGTCCTAACCGGGACGCGAACCGGGGATCTTCTAGCTGTGAGGCAACGCTGCTAACCACCAAGTCACCATGCAGCCCCTACAAATAACGATGATTTTATTCCCTGACAAATGAAAATGTGTTCATATGATTAATACTTGTTGGGTACTTATTAACTGGGGCCATTTCTAATCATTAGGATTGAACTCCTCAGCCTCCATTAAAGGGAACTCTTAAATTGCTATTGTATTGCTTTCAGTCTTGTGGCCTGAGAAAGGCCTGTTCCTCCTTCAACACTTCAACATCCCCTCGCTTGAACCCACTTTCATAAAGAAATGTCTTTCTGGTGGTGAGTAAACCCGACCTCACTGACCTTCTTGTGTTTGAATGTGAGCCGCCACCAATTTGGCATAGAAATGTTATTTTTGTGTGGCTTCATGCTTTTGGCCGTACAGTTTACGTACCTGTGATGCTTGTTAGTCCAGATGAGCCGAGTCCACACATTAGAGTGAGTCTAGTTGTGTTATTAACGGGACAGCGCTAAGCATGGTGACACCCAGCCATGTGGCCATGTCTGGGTTTTATTTGGTGCCGAGAGGCTCCAACAGTGACGCTGTAATCAGAAAATAGCACGTCATGTTTTACCATGTATTAGCTCAGATTCGTCTCATGATTCATTCAGTGTTGCTATGATGTATTCATGGAAGCTTCATCAGGATCATAGACAGAGACACATGCCTTTGATTTAAATAACTTGTCTTTGCACATACCAGTATCATAAAGTCAGCACCACAGACACATTCAGACAGGCTAATGCAAACGATGGTTGCTTAAGAGATAGGCCTAGTCAGCTGTTAGAAGAATTGTGCTTATGTTAAGAATTATTCTTATTAGGTAATCATTGAGGGACTGTCAGGACTTTAAAGTCTACACGTCAGCAACCATGAATCACCATAAAACATTCCAAGCTGTATGTACTCACAGTAAAGAACACAGAGAACTGACCCATTAAGATTGTGTAAGTGACACTTATCTTATGCTGACTCTTGTACTGATTGTTTACCAAATAAAAGAGCCAAGGACAGAAGGACTACCAGAGAGCTGGAATGCTGTAGCGATGCAAACTGCAGAGCTGTAGTGTCCATTCTCTCCTTGTGCGCAAGTAAAAGACCTGAGCTTGTGAGTGCCGTCTTCCTTCCTGTGCTGTGTGTATTTTCAGGTTTTGAACCTAACATCAGCCTAATGACCTAATGAACTCCTGTCCTTACTTCCGTCCATCCATGTACTACTTAATCCTTTGTAGGCTTGTGGGGTGCTCGAGGCTATCCCAGCTACCTTAGGGCGAAGGCAGGGTTGAACTAACTCAAAATCCAATGACGTTTTCTGTCTTATCTCACGGCCTCTCAGCTGTAAGGATCACGTGTCACTTACACAAGCAACATGGAGGAAGTTCACAGGATTGCTGGTGGCCCTCTCCGCTCTCTGACGGACATCTGTACCTCCCGCTGCCTCAGCGGAGCTCAGAACATCACCGAGGACAGTTCACACCCTGGTCTTCCACTGTTTAACCTGCACCGACGCTACAGGTGCAACAAATCTGGAACCAGCAGACTCAAAAACAGTTTCTTCCCTAGAGCCATGACCACCCTGAACCCTCACATGCTTTGACCTCTAAATCCAACACACTGGAGCAACATTGATTTTGACATTGAATACTGAATGAATGTGGACTGTTATTGTGTAGCATTCATATGTTTGCATTCTCAAGGGGCAGCTCTCTGTCTCACTGCTTGTTATGTAATGACAATAAAGGCATTTCTATTTCTATGAGATCAGCCACAGATGAAGATAATACTATATGGCTATGTGCCAGGAAGCAAGCGAGTAAGTTGGATCTTGAGTTTGAATTGTCAGCAGAGTGGAATGGATTTGAATTAGTGATTTTAGAATGCAGGATTCTGAGGGGAGCTGTTCATCTGGGGCAACAGTTAAGTCCCAGATCAGAAGGTCAGAGGATCGAACCCCAATGTGGCCACTGTTGGGCCCTTGATCAAGGCCCTTAACCCTTCCTGCTCCAGGGGTCGTACCATGGCCGACCCTGCGCTCTGACCCCAACTGGGATATGAGAAAACAACACTTCACAATGCTGTAGAGACATTCGTGACAACAAAGCTTCCTTCTTCTTCATCCAGGTGCTACAGCCATTAAATCTGACCGTCAGTAGGCTCTAAATATTGTTTCAAAGCCCCCCAACACTGTTAGGAATTAAAACGTGGATTCAATCACTTACAGTACTTTTTGCAGCAAGGAAATAAACATGAAGGTACGGCTTAAATCTCCTCACTGAAAATATAAAGGGCATCACTGAGGTTACAGTACTGTTAGATTGCACTGATACTGCATCAATAATATGATTATTACTGGAACAGGAGCAGAGATTCCCCCTATAACTCTTCCCCACCAGTAAACATAGGGGATGTTTGTAGCCGGACTATGTCTTCTTTCTACACTGCTAGTCTTTTCTCTAGTCAGCTCCAGAGAGGTTGCTGTCATTGTTTTGACATATCTCCTTTAGATTATACCAGATCGACACTTTTAATTTCACTGAAGAGTTTTTTCCTCCGTCTCCTGTAGTACCAGTTTTGGTCTGAGCTAACTCAGTAGAAGTCTGAACCTTCATTCCTTCCTTCTGTGCTGTAATATCACTCCTCTGCATCACCAAAGAGAGGAAGCAACCCCCTTCCTCCTCCTCCTCCTCCTCGTCTTTCCATGTACTTTTTACCCTAAGAACCCCGTCACAGTCTTCACGACTTGTTCTACCCACCTATTCTAGTGAATGTGAGACATCAAAGCCACACATTGCTCTAATGTTGGCAGATTCTGATATATGGTCGGGTCTCACATGTAAGTTCAGTCTGCTTTTGTAAGTGATTTCTATACAAGGGAGTTTCAGCAGTTTAAGAGAGGTGAAGACAATGAATATCTTGAGAATTAGAGCTTCGTATTAAAACATACAAGTAGAAGGCCATGGTGCTCTGCCGGAAACCGGTGGACTGCTCCCTCCGGGTTGGGGGGAGTTGCTTCCCCAAGCAAAGGAGTTTAAGTATCTCTGGATCTTGTTGTAGTGACGGGAAAATGTAGCGTGAGATGGACAGGAGGCTTGGTGCAGCGTCAGCAGTGTTGTATCGGACAGTCATGGCGAAGAGGGAGTTGAACCACAAGGGGAAGCTCTCCATCTACCAGTCCATCTACGTTCCAACCCTCACTTGTGGTCCTGAGCTCTGGGTAGAGACCCAAAGAACCAGATCAGGGTACAAGTGGCCCAAATGAGCTTCCTCCTCAGGGTGTCTGGACTCAGCCTTAGAGATAGGAGGAGGAGATCAGACATCCAGAGGGAGCTCAGAGTAGAGCTGCTGATCCTTCATGTCTAAAGGAGCCATGGAGGTGGTTTGGACGTCTGATCCAGATGCCTCCAGGGAGACTTCCTTTGGAGGTTTTCAGAGCACGTCCACCTGGGAGGAGACCCCGGGGTAGACCCAGAACCCAGTGGAGGGATTATGGATCTCATCTGGCCTGGGAACGCCTCAGGATCAACCAGGAAGAGATGGAAAGTGTTGCTGGAATGACCTGCTTCATCTGCTGCCTCCACGACCCGACCAGGATAAGAGGAAGAAGATGGATGGATGGATGGATGGATGGATTAAAACATACAGATACAGTGAATGGACTCTGACTGTTGTTTAACTCCCTGTGGAGTACATTTTGTGGTTTTAATTTTTACGTAAGTTTGTAATTTTACGGTGTGAGAGATACTTAACAACACACCATGAAGATCCCAGGTGGGAGTCAAATCTTGTCTGTCATGAACCCGTTAGACCATGTAACTCAGTATGTTATCAGATTGTTTTTGTGTATCAGTTTAACTAATGGAACACAGTGTGGTCATTTGTGAGCTTCAAAACTCTGGAAGGATTTTCAAAAGAAAAAACTTGGACAACATCCAGTTACTGGATCTCCTGGCTCTCAGTCTTAATACTAAGCTAAACTTCTGGTCTAAAGGCTCTTCTGCCAAACGTTTTCCTTTACAGAGTTGAATGAACAATGAGGTGGACACATCTATGTGACAGAACATAAAGAAAGGACAGTGATTCAAGGGATGAGGCCACTGCTGTTACTATTAAAACTGACTTACATGAATGTGAGCACCATAGTATGACCTTACAGTCAGATTTATGTTGTGTTGTACATGAACACACTTAGTAACTCATAACAACTCGTAGTGATTCAGTCTGTTCTGTTGGTAGATGGTGAGCTAAGGAGCAAAGCTGAGCTTGAGTTAGTATCCTTGACTCTCTCAGTCATGAAAGCTTCACATGCAGCATGTGTAACCCAATAGGCCCATCTATTACCTCTGTTTCCTAGGCGCCTTCACAAACAACAGCTGCAGCGTTGAATAAACTGGCCGTGCAATTCACTACCAGAGGCTAAACGCAGGTGTTTTCTTCCTGATCATCACAGTGACACAACTGTACCAAACACTTTATGCTTACAGTTGTTTACACGGTTGATTTGGGATCTGCAGCAGCTTTAAAATGCCTCCAGGTGACTTTTCTGACCTGTTCAAGTCAGTGATTTGCTTTTTCAGATCTTGACTTTCCCTCTGTGGTGTTTATGCCTGAGCCTAATGACTGCATGTATCAAATGGGCCCTATTTAAATTAACCCAGAGGAGTCAGCAGCTGTAGTCGATCGTAATGACTCGCGAGAAGGTATGAGGTCATGCCACAAAGGAAATGTGACTATCAACTGTCTACGTCACCAAAACAGTTGCTGTATGTTTATTTTTGATGCCACTCAGACCTCTGGATTTGTCTTTGTCTTTCTCATTAGATCACTTATTCAATTGTGTATTTCTTGTGTTTATAGCTGACTGTGTTTTCTGTTTTCTGTGTGCACATCTCTAGCTCCACTAATTCCCCTGTCCTTGAAATATGTCCCAGCCTTGTAATACTTGGTCCTGGTTAGTTCCCCATCCCTGATTTGGTATAGCTTTGTAAGGTTACGTCTCCACTACCTTCCATAGTTTAGCATATCTAGATTGTTGTCCCTTCTGGGCTTCCCTAGTTTCTCAGTGTGCTTGAGTTTTCAGCAGTGTAATTCTCAGGTACTGCTGTAGTCGTCTCTTTTCTAGGGAGGCCTGAGACGTCACCTCTCACCTGTTTACAACGCAGCATTACATCCTCTACCCAGGAAGACCAGAACCCACTCACACCAAAGGGCCCTAACAAACCCCATTGTGAGAGGGAAGGACCTAACGAGGGGCAGCACACCCAGCAGACTGAAGCTTCAACAGTGTTAATGGATCCTGAAGAGTATAAAGACCAGGAACTCCCAACCAGTCAGTTTAGAGCTGATGAAGCCTCTTGGATGAGACGTCTTGGAGAAAGTCAAGCAGGTCCAGATGCTACGATCGAACCTACGAGGACAGACTTTGACTTTGTTTATTCAAGACTGACATGGCAGGAAAAAACATGTTTAACCTGAAATGCGTCAATCACAGTGATAAAAAACAACAACCAATAAAATATTACAACTATAAAAATACAAATTCTTATCTACGACAAAACAGTCTTAAAGCTCTGGGGATAGAAATGTCTTTTATCCCCAGAGCTTTAAGATTGTTTTGTCGTAGATAAGAATTTGTGTTGCTGCTCTTCTTGGCTGAGAATTGTCTTTGATTTCTGAGCTTGTACTGAGTGCAGAGGTTCTGAGGGGTTCTGAGGGGTTCTGAGGGGTTCTGAGGGGTGCTGAGGGGTTCTGAGGGGTTCTGAGGGGTTCTGAGGGGTTCTGAGGGGTTCTGAGACAGGAAGGCATGCAGAGGAGACGAGCTGTTCTCCAGGATATTGTAAAGGACGTCAGTGTGGCCTCATCCCTCCTCTCACTCAGAGTTGGGAGGGACGATGGTGGGATGCCAGTAATTGTGCAGCACCTTTTTTGTACCTGCTCCAGTTCAACTGGCAGGCCTTTAGGGAGCCCCCCCCCCCCCACAGGACTGGCATACTCCAGCACAGGTCTGATGAAGGTCAGATAGACCTGCTTGAGCACATTGGAGGGGAGTCCAGCTCAAGTCGTGTGTCCTGGGGCGTGTTTTAGAGAGCATGTATCCCAAGATAAGTCAGAAGAGATCTGGACTCCAAGAAGTTTGAAGGTGGTGACTCTGTCCACTGCTTGACCACTGATTTCAGGTGGGGGAGGGCAGGAGATGTTACGCTCTCTTCTGGCGCTGAGAAGCATGTCCTTGGTCTTTGATCCATTAACTGCCAGCGAGAAATCCTGAACCTCCCTCATCCACGAAGTCCAGTAACAGAGGATTGTTGTTTAATCTTTCCATGGGATTTAGTATTAGTAATAAATATACAGCATATATTATATATCAGACATGTAGCCACTACAGGCAGGAAACACATGACTTTAACTGAACAGACGACTTTAAGTCAGATGAAGCTGGCTCACATGGGAGCAACAGAAGGTGCTTGGTTTCAGCCTCTATCATGGCCCTGCATAAGGACGCATCCACAGGAAGTCGAGCCCAGACCTGAACGCACCAATAGTCCATCAACCCGTGTATCGTCCACCAAGTCGGCGTTCTGGGGGTCTGAAACGATCCTTTCTGAACCTAGGTCCCAGAGTGCAAAGACCTGAAAACACCGTTTACGTGTCACCGTTGTTACACCCTGTCCTCTTGCCTCATAGCTCCACCTCTCCATAGATGCTCCAAACTCATAAACGACGACAACAATGTCTCCGTATAGAGCTGCGTATGTCCTGCTGATAGTTCCACCTCATCGTCCGTCCAGACTAGAGTCCTACCAGCTCGTCCACTCCTATTTGCCGCCGCCATGTTCTATGTTTACATCCTATACAGATTTCTACATGCCTAAAGTCCCGCCGCCAGTTTCAGCTTGTTGTTACGACGTCATAGCGCCACCAACAGGCCTGGTGTGTGTTTTACATCATTTTCAGGCGTATCAAGTGAATTCATGTGACACATTTACTGGAGCAGCTCCGTCTTCATGGAGAACGTTTTAAAGCTATAAGTCTTCATGTGGACGGAGCCTCAGTCTGAACGCGCTTCGCTTCTTCAACAGAAAGTCAAACCGTGTGAAAGCTGACGAATAAACAGCATTTTGCAATCCACATATAAATGAAAGACACATCATTACCGCTGCCACAGTGCAAGATTTCTTCATTATTGTCCGTTTGGTGGCGGAAAAAAACTGTAGGAGATAATCTTTCAGTGGCACCTACCAGTGGAAAGACTCGGAGCCGCCTTTGTTCCTTCTGGTTCTCTTTTTATGTCCAGAACGGAGACAACAGTGGAGCTGCATTAGGACTTTTATAAATAGCTCACTGTGATAATATCACAGAGCTTCTCAGTAGGGCTGTTGAAACTCCCTGCAGCCACACTCAGCCTGCACAGACAACGGGGAGGAGACTGCTGCTCTCTGGTGGACGATAGAGGACATGTTACCTGGGATGTCTTTGCGCCATACGTGCAGGCAAATACCTGGGAAACAAATCCACTGACCTCACCACATAGCTCCACATTAAGTGCATTACAGGTTGAATGGGGCTGATCAGTGTTCTCTGGGAGCAGACAGTGAGATAATGATTGCTTACGGCCACTCAGCTCCGTCAGTATACAGTGCTAAAGTGCAAAAGTATTCGCCCCCCTACTGAAATCCTCTATTTTTGCGCATTTCTCAAACTTAAATGTTCCAAATCACCAAACTAAGCTTTATATTTATTGAACATTTTACAGAGGACGAGCCACAAAACACAAAATGCTGTTTTTAAATGATGGTTTATTGAAGAATCATTGAAAACCTCCATCACCCCTGTGAAAAAGTAATCGCCCCCCTGAACCTAACACCTGCTTGGTCCCTTGGCAGCAATGTTTAAATGTGATCAGTCTTTTCCATCACCATGGAGGAATGCTGGTCCACTCTTCTCTGCAGAATAGTTTTAATTCGGTCTCATTAGAAGGTTTACATCATGAACTGCCCTTTTAAGGTCTCGTCACAGCATTTCTTTTTGATCCAAGTCCAGACTTTGACCGGGCCACTCCAAAACCTTGATTTAGTTCTTGTTGAGCCCCTCAGAAAGTGGACTTGATTGTGTGCTTTGGGTCCTTGAAACAAAGCCTGTTCTTCTGACCACTGCGCTCTTCTGTCGTGGCCTTTGCAGCTGCGTTGACCCTTCTGGGCCACCGTAGCTGAGCCCGACATGCAGCAATGATGTCCCTAAAGAATATTGTTTTTTAGATGGAACATTTGCAGACAGGGAGGTGAGGACTGTCATTAAAGTGGCTAATTTGCTAACAACAACAACAACAAGCAGGACAGCCTTACTGCATGATTTAAATCTTCTCCATGTGCAGGTTGGAGCTCAGAGGTCGTTGTTGTTTCCAGCAGAGGAGGAAGATTTGAAAGCAGCAACACCCAGATAGTGGAAGGTTCTATATGGTCTTAATGTAGTCCTTCTGACGTGTTTGTTTTTGGTTGTTCATAAGAGGAAATATTATCCTGCCACATTGAAATATTGCAATGCAGTTATGGAGAGGTGAAGTACGTTATTACTGTTTGAGATTACTGGACACTGAAATGAGATTGAACAGGAGTCTCTTTTTTATATCCATTCCGCAACGCCATCAACACACACACACACACACACTAATCTCCCGCCCCACTTTGTCAGGTGTGTTTACGTTCCTCTCAGTCCCATTGTTGACTTCTCACGGAGGTGCTCCGCTGATATGACAGCAGAAGGTAAAGCAGGCCGGGCCGCGGCAGGACAGGGGGATGCAGCTCTGGGCAATAAAAGTCTCATTTTTCACCTCGCTTCTAAACAGGTCGTAACGTTGAGATGAACCATCGCCTATTATGGGCCGTGTCCAGCCTGTGACGTCAGTAAACAGAGCAGAGCAGCTATCTGTGAATGCCGGGGAGTGGGGAGGGAGTTTTAACAAGCTGATGGGGGTCGCTGGGAGTCTGGACTAGCTCTGCCCGTGGTAACCCACGTGGTGATGTCCTTGTTATTGCTGAACTGGGGAACACACTCAGGTTTAACACTTATCAAGCTGTCTGGTGAGGCACAAACATCGGATCATGAATATTGCAGAAGTTATGGGACAGCTTTATTACTCTGACAAACAGGTTTCAGAAGGGCTGAGCTGGAACGACGAGGCAGCCGTCTACCTGCTTCTTCTGCTTTGTAAAAACAGACAGCTGAACTTTTTAACTCTGCTGCGTTACTTTGGATTCACCTTTAGCCCTCGCTGTTAGACCCATGCTGTTGCTGCAAATGAGGATCTATCTTTAGACGCAGTGATTCAGCCTCAGATCGTAGCAGGACGGACGCCGAAAGGATAAATGTACCTGATGTACCTCCATAGGAAGTGTGAGTTTTGTGCTCTTCCTACACAACCTGACTACTTCTTATGCTTGTTTTGCAACCTGATCAAAGTGAAGGTCCATCTCAGTGAAGCTGCAGCTTGTCTTGTGTTTGAATGCAAATGTTTGTCATAATGCAGGCGGCTGGTTTCAAGAGAATGAAAGTGCAGAGAGAACAAAGGAGCTACATGTGCTCAGTTGTTTCCATATGCATGCAGCTCATTTTCATGCATTGTGAACTCACACACCTCTCATTAATCTCCTGCACACAGAAGGCAAAAATAACTAATTTAGAAAAGGACACAACGCCCTCTTGTGAGCAAAGGAGGCACTGCACACTAACACACTTCAGTGCATTATGTCCGGTGGTGTCAGGAATAAATGATCAACATATGTCTTAACACAAGTTTTGCAAACCTACACGTAAAATATCCTCATAGCTTCTTACCACTGCATTCTGCACTGCATTTATTTTGTAAAACTGAAATAATAAGGAAAAGGAAACAAATGATTGAATGACCACTAAGGTACGTCTAATAGTCACATGTCTTTCTCTTAGTTTACACAAGAAATGAAAGACCTTTTCTTTTTCTGCTAACTGTGTTGTCATGAGCACCAGGTAGGAACTGCATTACCCAGGAAGCAGTGCATGCAGGTACGGGGACCGAGGTCATGGATGTTCAGCATGGCGTTTACGTGGTTGTAAATAAAACATTGCTTAAAAACCTACGTGAGTGGAGTTTGTACAGAACAACCACCATAACACTAACAACCCATATACTGATAATGAGCATCTTTTATATCACCATGGCAACCTGTTTTTTACTAATATTGTACCTTTGAATTTCTACAAACATGTAACTTAACATACATATTATTTATTACTCACAAGCATTGCTTTTGTAGAGACTCTGTGAGAGGGAATAAAGATGTAGTTCTCCACATGCTAGACCAGGGGTGTCAAACCCTGGTCCTCGAGGGCCACTATCCTGTATGTTTTAGATGTTTCTCTCTTCCAACACACCTGATTCAAATGATCAGGATCGTTATCAGGCTTCTGCAGAGCTTGATGATGAACAACACTCAACACTATACCACTATACAGCGTACTCTCTGGGTGGTTAAGGAATCCACTTATTTATAAAAACATACATTTTAAACATGCATATCTTCCACTTGGCTTGGAGTCGACACCAATGGTGGGGAGGTCACAGAGTTTCTGACGCTAATAAAATTATGAATTCTACCTGCTTCGTCTTTGAAACAGGAGCTTTAACAGTGACATGCTCACAGCTTGATTTACACTGAACAAAAATATAAAGGCTCCATGTGAAATATTGATGCCACATGAAGTGCACCACCCAAAGTGAGCGTATACTGTCTGGTACTTGTACTAAAATGGATATTTCTCTTGATTAATGTCCCAAATTTGAGTCCACCACTGCCTCAGTGATGCATTAATTCCAGGAACGTGTCATTGGCATGTTGGAAGCAGGAATGTCCACCAGAGCGGTCGCTGTGCAGCTGAATGTTCACTATCAGACGACAGGACGTTTGAGAGTTGGTTTCCAACAGACGGGCAGTACTGCAAATCCACCTCATCCACGTCGGCCACGTGTGACCACCCCAGCACAGGATGGACACATCCGGCTGGTTCACTTGTGGGATGGTCTCAGACCAGCGACACGTACAGCAGATGAAACCTTTGGTCTGACAACAGACGCATCACACCAACATGCCAATGACACATTAATTAATGCATCACTGAGGCAGTGGTGGACTCAAATTTGGGACATTAATCAAGAGAAAGATCCATTTAGTACAAGTACCAGACAGAATACGCTCACTTTGGGTGGTGCACTTTATGTGGTATCAATATTTCACATGGGGCCTTTATAGTTTTGTTCAGTGTAAATGTCATGTAGGGAAAAGAGAAGGAAGTGTACTTAAATCTTGACTTAAGATTTAAAACTGATTTTAAAGGTCTTTTATTTGTGCATAAAGTCATGCATGGGTTGGCACCTGGGTACTTCTTTGCTTGTACTCTGCCTCGGGCCTCTTAGACTTTCAGACCAACTGCTTTTAACTGTTACATAATGGAGGCTGGTGGATGAGGGAGGACAAGCCTTTACAGAGCAGCTCCAAAGCTCTTTATGGTCCTAATAATTCATATTTATTTCTATTTTAGAAATAGATCTTACAAGTTGCCATCCTCTTTTCCCTGTTTTATTGTTTTATACTATTATATTTTGCTTTGCTGATTGATTTGGAAGTTTTATATTGTCTTGATGTTTGCTAATAACTCCTCTGATACAGCACTTTGGCCAACTCAGGTTGTCGTCGATGATATAATAATATAATTCAAATGTCCTACCGACAATGCAGCCTTCACCCCATCCGACCTAATGAACAGGCGCGGCCTCTAGCGCGGCAGCTCCTAACAGCCTCCCAGCTTCTTAGACAACCGGAGATAAGAATGCCGGCCCAACCGTGCGTATGTCGCTCAGGAAGGAAGGAGAACTCCGTCACTGTCGCTGTCTGTCGCTTGGAGACCCAAAATGTCATGTGGTCAGAGGGGGTTACCCCAAAAACAAGAGTGCCCTCTGGTGGCTTTTAGAGTAAACCGCATTTAATTGTCCACCTGGTTACACTAACATTTTTTAAAAAATCCTGGATCCAGACGGTGATCTGGATCAGTCCCAAAATGTCATTATTTGTTCCTTGTCCCATTTCACACATTTCCTGAACATTTCATCCAAATCCATCCATGAGTTTTAGAGTGATTTTGCACACAAACAAACAAACAAACAAACCAATGCCGGCCATCACATAACCTCCTTAACTAAGGTGCAGTCGTGTGCAAATTCCCGGTCAACCATTCAGCTCTCTAACAGCTGTTACAGTCTGGTGGTTTTAGCTCTGATGAACCGTTTGCTGGATGGTAGCAGTTCAAAGTGATTGTTGGGAGGGTGTGACGGGTCCCTGACAACGCTCAGTGCCCTGCTCCTGCAATGGCTCTGGAAGAGTTCCTGGACGGAGGGGAGGGAAACTCCGATGACCCTCTCAGCTCCCCCAACTATCCTCTGACATCCTGCAGCTGGAGGAGAACCATGTTGAGATAAAGTATGTCAGAACGCTCTCAACCACACCTCTGTAGAAGGTCCTGAGGATGCTGGTGGGAAGAGAGGCTTGTTTCCCTGCGTAGCTTTTATTTTGATAAGTGTAAATTAAGATTTGACCCACTTTGTAAATAAAAGCAAACCTGTGCTTCTGGTTTTTATACACAGGAGGAGTATCTGGGACGTACATGCACAGTCATCTTCATGGTTTCATAGGAGGATAAATGACACCTTGGTGCTCTTATTCATCAGTCAAGACATTTATTTAGATGCAAAGTGACTGGATGTTACTGAGAGGATGATGACGGTGGTTTAAAAACCTCATGGCTGCTGAAATCCCCATCCTGACAGTTCACCAAGTGTCCATGTGGTGGCGCTGCAAACACTTCCTGGTCCTGACCCAGAGGAGAGGCTTCCTCCTAACTGCTAAAACAACACATCGGCCTCACTCGCCGCTGCGCTGGAGGCTGCGAACGTCCTCCGGAATCCTGTTAGAATAATGAAATGATAGATTTAGCAGACCCAGTCCCCAAATTAATAACCCTGTTCCACGTTGCAGAGCGTATCAAATCTGTCAGATAGTTTTAACAGCTTCTCGACTCCACCTTTTTTCCACTTTGCTCGGGTCGAACTGGGCTCCCAGTTTTCCATTCCCCCAGCAGCTGTGCATTGAGTCATTTGCGGCTCAGCTGACATGGCTGGGCTAAATAATGGATTAGAGGACAATGAAGTAATTTTATGAGAGCTGGCCTCGGGGAGCGGAGAGATCGGAGGGATGTGGCGTCTGCATCAGCTGATAAAATACTTCCTTGACTCCATATTGGGCTGAAAATAAAGACGGGAGGGAGTCGAAAATCACATCTTCATTGATCAGTCTGGGGTTTAACCGCCACAACCAGGGCTAGGATCATTAAACATGCATGGAATACAGATGTTTGTACATGAAGTAAACCCCTGGAATAAGGCAGTTAACTTACTTAGTTCCACTATTTTAAAAGCTGTCCTGCTTTTTATAAACTAAACAAAAAAGAATCTCTATGAAGTACATATTTAATTATTTCTCTTTATAAATGACTGGTAAACAAATAGAACCTGCAGCGTTTAAGAGACACGAAGTTTATTTCCTGCTCTTAAATTCACTTAAAGGTTATTATTCCTGTTGTTTAAACCATGTTGACGGCAGCCCCGGTGTAAAACATCCACCCACTGTGAACCAACCGAGGGCCCCGGCTTGATCACGCTGGGTGGCAGGACTGGCACCGCACTGGAGAGCATTACCTCGGCGGAGTGTTAATGGACTCGCTTAAGTCTCGGGTCTTGACTTGTGTTTTCCAATGAATTAAGTGTCAGGAGCCGCAAATCAGCGTCTGGCATAAGTCATGTGGGCACCGGAGGGGGAGTGTGGTCTTGGTGGGCTCGGCGCTCCCTCTTAATGGTTTGTTCCCTGGACGCATGAAACTGGAGCCTCAAACCCGACCTCTTGTTACTGAGGCCCCATTCGTACTCCCTTCTACCCCGAACACACACACACACACACACACACACGGCTACACATGCATGCCATTACATGCTCACACATAAGCTAACACACTCGGCCATTTCTGCCTGAGACAGATCTACGCCCCCACACACATGCTAACTCCCCATCCCCTGTGCGCTTTGGCAGGCCAGTAACATTTACTCAGCTAAATGAATTAAGTAATTGCACATTCCCGCAGCCTCTGCATTACAGAGGAATTTCCATATTACAGCATTTGATACTCCCTGTTCACAGCTCTCCTACGCCACTAATGCAAGCTCCTGGCCAGAAGGTCGGTAACTGGAGAGCTGATGGGATCCTGCTGCAGCAGATGCAGTGACGTACGAAGGATGTGTGTGTGTGTGTGTGTAAGAAGAAACAGAGAAGGGGCACTGGAAGTGGTATCGGTGGTGGTTTTATCCAGGCTATAAAGGTCCTGCTTGTTTTTATTGGAGCTCATTAGGACAGCAAATAACTCACGACTCCGTTTTCATGGATCTCTGTTGTGTAGAACAGAGACGAGGCACTTTTTCACTCAAATATATAAAAAAAAACAGACGAAACCTACGCTGAAATTATCGCAGCTTCGCTTTTTAACAGCATTTTTAACATCGGAATCCTTAAAACAGCCCCACAATCAGCAGACTCACGATGGACAGTTTAAAAAAAGTAGATATCGTCTCTTTTATATATATTTTAAGACCTGTCAAAAACATTTAACTATAACATCCTTTAAACAAAATTAGAAAATTATGGTGTTAAGAACATGACTTAAAATGGACACAAAACTATTTGAGAGAGAACAATTGGTTTATGTTAACAATCAAAGCTCAAATAGAGGTAAACTACGTTGTGGGGTACCACAGGGTTCCACTCTGGGTCCTCTTCTATTTATAATCTATGTCAGTGATTTAAGAGCTGTTTGTAATAATGTGCTGACTCTTACAAGAACATATTTTGACAGCCAATGAAGAATTACCAAATATCTCTAAGTGGTTTAAAATAAATCAGCTCTCTTAATATAGAAAAAAAGACAACTTTATGATATTCAGCTCAAAAAATAAAAGATTCAATGAAGAGGAGGCAGAAGTATCGATTGATGGTACCAAAATTAGTCAAACTTAACTTTTAGGCATCACTGTAGATTAAAAATTTACCTGGAAATCTCACACTCAGCATGTTTGTTGAATAATAATGAAATCTGCAGGTGCTTTGAGTAGAATTCGCTCCTTAATAGATCCTAAATGTACGATGATGCTGTGTTATAGTTTAATTTATCCACATATAACTTACTGTAACATGACCGTTACATCCTGACTGTATGTGACGTTAACATCTACTGCTTTCATGTGTAAATATGTTCATATATGTCCAACGTCACGCCCAGAGCTTGGAACAGTTTCTTCACATGTTCTTCAGACGTTCATGTCGACATTAAAGAGACTTACATCTGCCTTTATGTAGAACATCAGTCAGACAAAGTACAGTCATTTATCTCCTGCTCTAAACACCAAATCACGTTTGACTCTTTTAAAAGATGGCTAAGAAGAACGTTAATGTGTTTCAGGATTGATTTTAAGGTTTTATTAATGGTTTTTAAGTGTCTTAACGGTCTTGGGCCTTCATGTTTATCTGACCTGCTTTTACGCTATGAGCCCTCGCGGTCCCTGAGGTCTTCTGGTATTTTCAGGGTTCTTGGTGTCAGAACGAGGACTTATGGTGAGGCCTGGTTCTGACACTGTGGCCCACGTCTGTGGAGCAGCCTGCCGGAGAGACTGTTGGTGTTTTTAAGAGCAGGTTTAAAACTCACCTTTTTAATTTAATTTATTTATTTATGTATGTATATATTTATCTAGTTATTTACTTTGGTTCTATTATTATTCTTACTCTTACTCTTTATTTTAGATATTTATTTATTTATTTATTTTAGCCTAATTTTAACATTTATTTGCTTTATTTGATGTAACCAGTGTTTTAGTTCAGTCTTTTATTTATTTATCAATTCATTTTACAGTTTTCTTATTTAACTCCAGTGGTTCTGGCCTGTCTCTGGGGGACTGTTCTGGTCTGGGTGGTGGGGGCTCTGCTCTGTGGTTCCCTGACCGTGGTGGGGGCTCCTATCGGGCTGGGCCGGGGCGGTCCCTGTGGCGGGGCCCCCTGTAGCTGTGGGCTGTGTGTGGACGGCCCCCCTAGGATGGTGGTTTCTCTCCTGGTCCATCAGAGCCACGCCTTTATCAGAACTGCTTTTAACTGTTTGACCACCAGCTAATGAGGGGTTGGGGTGGGAAATGGGGGGTTGGTGGATGGTAGGGATTTGTTTTTGTATTTTAACATGAAGATGTTTTATTCTTGCATGTAAAGCATTTTGTGTTACATGTTGTATGAAAAGTGCTCTAAAAATAAAGTTTGATTACTGAGGTGGTCTTCTTCTCTCTCTCCTGCACAGCATGTTCTTCTAACCATTGTATAATTTTGCTTTTTGTTATTTGTGCAAATAAAAATCTAATCCAATCTAGTCCAGTTATAATTATTATTCCTTCTTCCTTCTCCTTAAAACACTGAGTCCATATCACCAGCAAAATGCTCAGAGAGTCAGGTGTAAAACGCTCGTCTGAAGCAGAAATAAGGACCGTGACCCCCCTTTAAAGTCACAGAAGGCTTTGTAGAAGTGTTTTTTCCCTCACATCTAGCTGCACTGATGTCTGAGGTTATTATTGGAGACGGTCCCAGAGCTCTGTGACCGGTGTTTATAACCACCAGGGACGTGGAACGTGCTCCGAGAAACACAACAGACGACTGCGAACGCCTCACGTAGACGAACCCTGGATGAAGGGTTGAGCTGCTGTGATAAAGAACGACTGAAGAGCACAACTGGACCGACTGTCTGACCTTCCTGGTCCACGCCATTTTGACTTTCATCTTCATTTTCTGTGCAAATGCAGGCGACGCTGCAGCTAATGAGTGGAAATACATTTACTGGCTATAGCAGAATGAATACAAGCCATCATTTGGGCGATGCTATGCTAACGAACAACTAATACAAATTTAACCCCTTAATGCTGGTTGTACCGATCATACTGTTTGCATTCAGACTGCAGCTGAGATATCACATCCATTCCCCCAGTGCTGGTTTGTGCATATTCAGGAGGTACCTAGGAACCTTTTGCAAGCACTGGTTTCTCGTAGGACCAGTCGGAGTGGCATCAATAGATTTTGTTTACCCTGTTGCATCACACCTTCATGTCTATTCTACGTGCTAACGGCAAATGAACAACCTCCACTTAATTTAGGAAGCAGAAACACAAATTGTAAATAATTAAAACTGTCCCCTCCAACAAATCACACTGAACATACTGAAGAAAAGGGAGTGTAGCTGTTGTTTTAGGTCCCTGACATGAACATAAACATGGTTAGAAGGTCTTGTTAGTCACATAGTTGCCCTGGTTTCCACCCTGAACACACCTCAGTCCGTTTAAGGATCAACAGCAGCTACATCCCAGCCTTCCCCTCCCGTGTTTCCCTGCTGCCCCATGTGGCAGGTCGTTAGCCAACTGGTAGAGCAGCGAGGACGGAGGGCCACACACCGCTGCCCCACAACGGATGAGCTCAGAGGAAAGAGGTGGAAAAGACTGAAGCCGAGCCTGAGCTGGCTGCTGGTAAAGCTCTGATAATATAACTCCTATCTTTGTCACTACTTCCTCCCCATTAGTCCTCATAGCTCTGGTCCATACCTATTTACTTATTTACGTCTGTAACGTTTTGCAGTTTCATTATTTATTGTTCTGTTCTGCCGACACTTTATTCTAAATCTACATCAACCCACACGACAGCATAAGCACACTCTGTGTTCCTACAAACTGCACAAACGTAAATATTTTTACTTTGTTGTATTTTTATTTTTACCTTTACTTTATTTATTCACTTTTTAAATTAATATTCTTGATTGGATTTGCACTTATCTGTAGTCTTCTTTGCTTGTAACGCTGCTCTGTGAGCCTTGAATCGCCCCCAGAGGACAAATAAAGTTTTCTGAATTTGAATTATAATCATGTTCTAGCACACATGCATTTTACCAAACACTTGATGTGCAAAGTGGGTTTTTATTTTAGCGTCAGAAGCAATTCTAAGACACACACTCCCTCAGATTACAGTGGAACAGAGGTTTAAACTTCCAGCAGCGTCTTGCTCTGGGTGGTTCTACCTGCAGTGGCTGCTTGGATCCACTAGGGGTCAGCTTATCCAATGTTTCAGCAGAGGTGGACCACATGAAGTACTTCTACCACATTATAAAGTACTCTACTACTACTACACTATCATAAATCATAACGATTGTTTTTATTAATGTAGAAGTAAAATTGCTGGAGCTGGTTAAAGTGGAGCATTTCTGTTTACTGTTTTCTATCCACCTGCAGCTAATGATCACTTTCATTATCAATTATTTTCTCCAGTAATCAACACATTCAGAAAACAAACACTGCTGCAAAAACATCTTGTCTGCTGATGAGTTTTCCCCGCCTCATGCTTTGTCATGATGATAATTACGACAGGAGAAGGAAACACGGTGACACACGAGACGAAGTAAAGCTTTTTCTGAATCACATTCGGTTTAATCCTCCCAAATTCCACAGTTTAGGAAATCAGAATTGGAAACGTGAGTCAGTGCTCCGAGCTCTGACACTGAAGCTCAGCACAGTGGTGTCGCTTACAGTTATCTTTAGATCGCCGCTGGTCACTGGAGGCTGGACAAACAAGGTAATAATCAAGACCAGTAAACAACAGGCTGCTTTCCTGTTTGAGGACAATCATAATTACCAGACGAGCTCCAGCTGATTAGAGGGGAAATAAAAACACACAGCGACGGAGCAGGAAGACAACATCCACTGCATGTAGTGCAGGTATTTACTCAGGGTTAGGGAGGCTCCTGTTATATACTGCTTAGTTTCCTTGTTTGCATATTTAAAAAGTTGAATGTGGCAGTGCTGGTTGAATTAGCAGTTAGCATTAGCATTTAGCAGCTAGCTAATTGGTACCATCAGCACTGGTCACTACTTGAAGCATCTCCTAAACGGGCCTGGGTCAGTTGAACAAGGCAGTGCTGTTTGAATTAGCAGTTAGCATTAGCATTTAGCAGCTAGCTAAATGGTAGCATCAGCACTGGTCACTACTTGAAGCATCTCCTAAACAGGCCTGGGTCAGTTGAACGGGGCAGTGCTGTTTGAATTAGCAGTTAGCATTAGCATTTAGCAGCTAGCTAAATGGTAGCATCAGCACTGGTCACTACTTGAAGCATCTCCTAAACAGGCCTGGGTCAGTTGAACGTGGCAGTGCTGTTTGAATTAGCAGTTAGCATTAGCATTTAGCAGCTAGCTAAATGGTAGCATCAGCACTGGTCACTACTTGAAGCATCTCCTAAACAGGCCTGGGTCAGTTGAACAAGGCAGTGCTGGTTAAATTAGCAGTTACCATTAGCAGCTAGCTAAATGGTAGCATCAGCACTGGTCATTACCTAAAGCACCTCCTAAATGGGTCTTAGTCAGTTGAATGTGGCAGTTGTTTGCATATTTAAAAAAGGACATGTGAGATACAGGATGAACAATTTTGATGTTTGTTTCAGTTAAAAATCAACCGAGTTCCACCTTTTTAAATAATGAGGATTCTATTCTGGGACAGCGGTGGTTACCTAGTAGTTTGTGAAGCGGTGGGTCGCCGGTTCAAGTCCCCGGCATGGCAAGAGGCTGAGGTGGGAAAGTGAGAGTTGTCCCAGTCTCCGCCACTGTGGGCCCCTGAGCAAGGCCCTTAACCCCTGACTGCTCCTAGTCTGTATAGTTAAGGTTAATATGAACAGGATGGGTCGAATACAGAGCAGGAAGTACCCCAAGAGGATCAATAAAAAGGTTAGTTAGCTAAATAAAAACAACAACATGACATTTTCCCACTTTTTCTGATATTTAACAGGCCGAAACAATCAGCCACCAGCCAAAAACATCAATGATAGAACCTCCAGGTGCTGTATTGTTGGTAAATGGTAAATGATCTGCACTCATATAGCACCTTTCCACCTTAGTAGTACTCAAAGTGCTTTACAATGTGTTCCCCATTCACCCATTCACACACCAATGGCCACAGAGCTTCCATGCAAGGTGCTGATCTGCCATTGGGAGCAACTTGGGGTTCAGCGTCTTGCCCAAGGACACTTTGGCATGTGGAGGGGCCGGGGATCGAACCGCCAACCTTGCGATCAACCCGCTCTACCATCTGAGCCACAGCCACCCGACAATTTTTATCTGATTACCGCAGCCAGCACAGATAATAATGTTATAAAAGCTTAATTTATTGTTATATAGCAGGCTCTGCAGTGGGTTTTAGTATTTTTACATTATATTTAGATGACATTGTGATAAGAATAACAATAAGGACAGCAGATTTATACTATTTATACCATTTTTATTTGACATTCTGACCTTGATGGGTCTGCAACGACATTTCATTTGGAGAAAAGGTGCAAAATAATAAAGTTAATCTAAGGTGAACATCACATTCACATCAAAACATAATTACCCCGCTAACACATGGACTCACCGCACACATATACACATATACACCTGCACACAGGCTATTTTTACGCATTTGAAGTGAAAGGAAACAAATAACAGTGCATTAGTACAGGCTGCATGCACACAAAGGCTCCGTGCACACAAAGGCGCTGGGATTATTTTGGCAAGCGGCGAGTTTATTATTTTGTTTTATGGGGCCGAGAGGCGAGGAGCTTGTTTGGCCCCGCTGCCTGTGATACGGCGGCTCTGTTTGTGAGCTTGTGAGAAAGGAAGCGCCGGTATGATCAATACATCCTCTACGCAGGTTTCCAGCAGAGTGTGACGTGCGTGTTGGGGAAATGAGCCGGGCCGAGGATACTCGGCCTGTTATGGATTTGACATGAACTTGGCCCCCGGCCTCTCAGAATGTGATGAATGTATTATTTAATCTTCCTGTCTTTGTTAACCTCCTCTTGGCCGAAGCCACGGTGATTCTCTCTCCCTGAGTGGATGAAAGAACATCTCCAGTTTGGCCTCTGGGTTCTGGAGACGTGTAATAATGGCTGTAATATTAGCGACTCTCCGCCTGGACTTTCCCACCACAGACACATTAGTGGAAGCAGTGTGTATTTTAAGCATGTGAGCCGACCGCACAACACCGTTTCTAATTAACACACGAGGATGGCACTTAAAGAGCGGCGTCTATAAGGCCTTTATTAAGGACTGAATGTGTTTATAAAGAACAAGGGTAGAGTTTTGAAACCTAATTTTAGGTGAGGATGTTTTGTTATTCTTGTTAGGATAAAGTTAAGGCTGTAGGGGTTGACGTTCTCCACTTAGACAGTTAGTATATGGAATCATAGGAGTGCCATAATTAAAATGAAATAAATGTGGAAATATAAAGAGAATCAATAAAAGAATTAATAATAAAAAAAATAAGCAAATGCAGGAATATTGTTTTTCCATTTTGCTTTTGCTTTTCCCACTTTGTCTTTGTCTTTTCCCTTTGCTTTTTTGCTTTTGCTTTTATTTTTTATATATATATGTAATACATACAGATCTACCACTGTCAAGCAGGAATCGCGTGATCGGGTATTGACTAGTCACCCTGGACAGAAAGACCCGCCCACAGCCATTTGATTGACAGCTTGATCCATCATGTAAAAGCAAAAGCAAAAGGGAAAAGACAAAAATGGAAAATAATCTTCCTACATGTGTTTATTTTTTTTTATTATTGATTCTTTTATTGATTCTCTTTATGTTTCCACAGTTATTTCTTTTTAATTATGGCACTCCTATGATTCAGTATTTAGAGCAGCTTCTCAATTACAGAATCTGGGACAGTAAATGGGAGAACTCTGCTTTCATGTTTAAGTTTTGTGGTAGAAACCCTTCTAACACAGGGCTGACGTTGTGAAGGGTTATAATTTAACCACAACCACTGAAAAATGAACATACGTGAATAAATGAACAAATTAAAGTTGTGTTTTATTAAAAGTGTGGAAATATGGACTGAAGTAATAGACTCTAGTGACCTGAGGCCTGAATGTGATGATGTCCAATACCAGCTTTAACACCCATAGTCACTGTAGGGTCCCCATAAACCCAGATGTACTAGGATGCAGTGGTAGTTGTGTGTCTGTGCGAGAGAGTTATTGTGTTTGTGCTAAAAATAAATATCTTGCCAGTAGCCTCAGACAATGACCAGGCAATATTCTTTGGAGGTCGAAGGCGTCAGAGATTTTGGACAGGATTCAAACTCAAAGACAAAGAGACAAATTTAGACCTGCTGCCAGTGGTAGCATCAGCACTGGTCACTACCTGGAGCATCTCCTTAATGGGCCTGGGTTGGCTGAACGTGGCAGTGCTGGTTGAATTAGCAGTTAGCATTAGCATTTAGCAGCTAGCTAAATGGTAGCATCGGCACTGGTCACTACCCGGAGCATCTCCTAAACGGGCCTGGGTCAGTAAAATGTGTCAGTGCTGTTTGAATTAGCAGTTAGCATTAGTATTTAGCAGCTAGCTAAATGGTAGCATTAGCATTGTCGCTACCTGGAGCATCTCCTTAATGAGCCTGGGTTGGCTGAACGTGGCAGTGTTGTTTGAATTAGCAGCTAGCATTAGCATTGTCGCTGGAGCATCTCCTAAACGGACCTCAAATTACAAACAAGCAGAACACTGACCTGTTAACTGTGGCATCGTTAGTGCTATATAAAGAACAACTAGTTACTTGCTTCACTGCATCTTATACAACATGCCTCAGTGTGATTGCAGGGTGGGTTTGCATCACTTATGCTAAAACTGCTTCAAAACACAAATGTCAGAATGCTCGATGTGCAGTGCAGCGGAGCCTTAAAGCACCTCCTTGAAAGCTGCTGTGACCTGAGAGCTGCTGAACCAGCTCAGCCAAAATCCCTTCAGAACGGAAAACATATGAGTGAGACCCAACGAGGCCAGAGGAATATTTTGTTTACCGCATAAAAACGCTGAACAGCTATGTGTGCTATGAGAACCTCTGTTGTCTCAGAAGAGGCAGATGGCCTGCTGTCAGCTGTGGCGCGCAATCAGCCAAACATACAGTGTTGGGTTATGGTGGGCAGCCACCAGTGGGCAGCCTGTTGTCTGCTGCCCTGTCCTCATCCTCCTCCTCTTCCTAACAACTATTTCTAACAACATTCTTTGATTTTTGCACAGAGCAGTTCAAACAGAAATACCAAGTCCTCACCAACAACAGGCCCAATGACTTAAAGATCTTGTGATGAAAGCCCAACTGTCCTACAAAACCTTCTGAAGTGTTGTTCAAGAAGAGAAAGCCATATCTGGAAACTTTCTGTCATGAAACTTGATGTTTAAAGTCAGTATGAGGCTTTAAGTGTCTGACTAGAGCAAGGTTATGGATAAGATTATGGCAAACTCTGGAACAACTTTCTAGATGTCCTCGTAGCTTCAATAGTAGCATCTGGACTTGCTTGAGTTGCTCGAAGACGTTTCGATGCTACGATTGAAACTATGAGGACAACCCTGAGCTGCATGACTGAGAATCTTCACAGACTAGATGTAAACTAGAAAAGCCCTCAGAGAGCTCATACCTCCACCAAGGAGCTTCAGTCCACCCCCAACACAATCTACCAATTCACATATTTTGTATGGAACGTTACAGATACAAATGTAATTACATACAGTTCAAATGTCCTACCTACAATGCGGCCTTCACCCCATCCGACCTAATGAACAGGCGCGGCCTCTAGCGCGGCAGCTCCTAACAGCCTCCCAGCTTCTTAGACAACCGGAGATAAGAATGCCGGCCCAACCGTGCGTATGTCGCTCAGGAAGGAAAGAGAACTCCGTCACTGTCGCTGTCTGTCGCGTGGAGACCCAAAATGTCATGTGGTCAGAGGGGGTTACCCCAAAAACAAGAGTGCCCTCTGGTGGCTTTTAGAGTAAACTGCATTTAATCGTCCACCCGGTTACACTTAGATTTAAAAAATCCTGGATCCAGACGGTGATCCGGATCAGTCCCAGAACGTCATCATTTGTTCTTTGTCTCATTTCACACATTTCCTGAAAATTTCATCCAAATCCGTCCATGAGTTTTAGAGTTATTTTGAACACAGACAAACAAACAAACCAACGCCGGCCGTCACATAACCTCCTAGGTGGAGGTAATTATAACACCCAGAAAGGATGAAGCACCTGAACACTGAGCCTCACCTCCACAATCTGCTGGACACGACCGACGCTAAGCCGGACCGCTGGGCTGTGTGGACGTTTTATTGAGCGTTCTCTTTAGACAGAGCATGAAAAAAACAGAAACCTCTACTGTCAGACGTCTATTCAAGGTTCAAAGGCCTTTTCTGGAGAAAAGTGAGCGTCCACTGGTGGAGATCTGTTCCACACGTTTGTGGAAAAGCAGTAAATTTAAAAACATGCATCACTTTTTCTGGTTGTTTTTGGCCTAAATGATCCATTATATGACGCTGAATAAGGAGCCTGGACTTGAGTGGTCTCTAATGCCTCTTCACATGCATGCACCCCCACCCCTGCTCCCAAACACCCACCCCTCTGCACAGGATGCTCAGCCCCCAATGCCAGAGATGACTCAATCCAGAAGCTTGTTGTTGTGTCCAAAACACATCTTGGAGATCCTGAATGGAGGCAAAATGGGAGCAAAAGGAGACTCAGGAATGTGTTTCTCTGCTCCATGAAAGTATTCTAATGAATATGTCAGTCATAAAGGAAGTCCAGATGAGACCAGACAGTTTCAAAGACCAGGAAGAAAGAACGTAAACCTTCTAAACAACACGAGAGTCGACTTTCTGCTGTAGCCACTTGAGCTAAACGCATTGACGTGTTGTGTTTTGGCCCCTGTGAAGCCGACCCTCACTACAAGGCTCCCGGGGGAGGTTGAGATTAGCTAGAATGTGATGAGATGGTGACAAATATCCAACACTCCCTCTGTCAACAATCTCAAATGCGACCACAATGGAGGAGAGTTCGGCTCCGATTAGGCCAGGAAACAAAACAAAACAAAAAAAGAGACGTGGCCAGGAAGCGAGGGATCCATTTCAAGCCCCCGCCTGTTTGCCCGCCACCTGTTGGAAGTGATCATTACCAAGAAGCAAGGGCGTAGGGGGCTAAGCTGGCCACATTTATATCAACAAGCTGGGATAAAACTGTCTAATTATCCCCCACGGCCCCTGGCCTGGCCCCCAACTCCACAGAGCTGGTCCCATTTGCCAACCTGGCCTGCAGCCAAACTCTGCAGGCTGGTATGTGAAAGCACATCCTAATGACAGCTCTCTTTCAATCCCAGGTCTTTGTAATTGCCCTGGGTAGCTTATACACATTATGTGGCACCAGACGACCTCAACAGTCATGTGAGTTTTAATGGAATGAAGCAGATTTATCATGCGTTAGTCTTGAGGTTCATGATGACACCTGTAAACACTGGTTGCACTGGTGGTCTCAAACCCAGCAGGAGCAAAGTTGTCGTGTACTTTCCAAGGGTCTGATGCGTGGAAACAACTGCAATTTTCCAATTGAAACAAGCATAACTCAAGCAAATTTGCCACTTGTGAGCAAACGCTTAAGCCAGGCCCAGTTGAGCTTTGATGATCGGACATGACTGAGAGCAAATGCGGACTGAATGTAAACAGTTTGCACCTGTGCAAAGCTGACTATTACCCTAACAGATTTGATGGCTGCGGGGGGAATGTGGTGGGTGGGAGCGGGACCCCCGGAGCCCCACGGGAGGTAGCATTAACGTCTTAATTAGGACGCAAGGGGGAAGATTCAAAGTACTCTGAGATGACAAGGGATGTAGCAGCGGCAAACCGGAGCTGATCGTCTTTCCTAGTTCAAGGCTAATTGCTGAAAGGGATCTGACATGGATGTGCGGGGAAACATGGATGGTGTGCAACAAGACGACGTGAGGTCATTTCTAAAAGCTGTCGGACTAATTCTGTAAGTCTTAATAGGACATCACAAACACATTAAGGCCAGACATGCTAGAGAAATTACAAATAATCCAGAAGTAGCTCAGCACCCGTCTGAGATAAGACAACCTAACTTGAATGAGTGAAACAAACTAGTATTTCCTTTGTTGGCCTGAACAGGAGACGAACACTGTCTGTTAAAATTCCCCTTCAACCATGAGTGACAGAAACGTCACTCAGCATGAGCAGCCCAGTTCCAGGAATCTATTTGTCCTCAAGATCTCCGATAAAAGTGGCAGCTGTGGCAGATATGATTACTACAACTGGGCAGAAACTCAAAGCTGGCCTGAAGTCCTGGACCTGAGTCCTGGAACTGCATTTAGAGTCTGGTTTAGATTAAGGCCAACTGGCATTACTGGCTTTTAGAATCCAGCAGGACGTCCGTCTTACAAACTTCTACCTTGCTTCTTTCTGTTGCGTTGTCGTTTCTCAGGTCTTGTTTTGTCTCATGCTCTATTAAAACACTATAAACACTGTACCTTAGCTGGCTGTGCTCATCAGAACAGCTGACATGGACATGATTTCTTGGTAATGAAGTCTTTTAACAGTCAGTTTTTTAAATCCTGTCGTTTTAGGCTGATGAACTGTGCCATGTAAATCCATCGTCAATGAAGCGTCGAGCTTACCGACCACTTGCGGGTGGAAAACACTGATTACTGTGGTGTTTTTCTGATGCCCTCCACAGCCTGCAGTGAAACAACTGTGTTAACCCACACAGCTCCATTGCAGGCTGTGGGGTCCCCTCTTGGCTGTTTTTAAAAATGAAAAACTGAATACAGTGGTCCCCCATCTATGGCGGGGGTTAGGTTCCAGAACCCCCGACGATAGACCTCATATTTATTTAATTATTTATATTTATATTAAGGCTTTTTAAACCCTCCCCTTGGGTTCCAGAAGCCTCAGAAGGAGCAGAACGTTTGTTCGACATCGTAGAGCTGAAATAAACCCAACACAGCGACCAGACATCCATGTGGAACGGACAAGGCTAGATGCTGAACACTGCTGCACACGGGAGACGGAGGAGGCTGATGCTACGGTCGCTGAGCCAATCAGAGCCCAGGATGCAGAAAGCAGCGCTCTGATTGGTCGCCTCCCATACATCAGCCAATAGCGTGCCGTGTACACTGGAGAAAATGCCCTCCCAAAACAAGAAAAAAAAACTTCTTTCAAGGCACTTTTACCTGAAATAAGTAAAAATCTGCCAGTAGAACAAGTGAACATTTGCTTGGTCAGATTTCTTGAAATAAGACATGATATTTAGAATATTGAGGTCTTAAAATCAGAAGGGAAAACTTATTTGAAGCTATATTTTAGCAGCATTGTCAAGCTGAGGTGTCTTAGAATAAACCAGACATGCTAAAGAATTAAATAGATTTTAGCTTTAATAAGTTTAATGTCAGCTTCTTAATCTGAGATGTGTTCAACTTATTTTAGTTGTATTATCGTGGCTCTTCTCTAGATTTAAGACCATCTTGTACTTGAAATCAGATCACACAGATTAATTGAAGCATTCTGAGATATAATGTCTTCTCACAGTTGGCTAGAAATCCTAATATTTAGTGGTGTTTGACAGCATTTGAAGGTGTTGTGTTTTAGGTGAAGCCAGCTACGCCCAAAAGGAGGTGTTTTAACTCAAAAGCAGACATTTGCTTTGTTTTTTTTTTTAACACATTTTCCACATGCAGCTGTTTTCTGATATGAATTGGTGATTTTCCAATAAAATGCATTTACTTTATTTCTTAAATCCAGATTATTTATCTGATACAAACAACAGCTCAGCTTGAAACATGTATGAAATGAAATGAACCTTGTTTCTGGTAAAATACAACTAAAACAAGATCATTTCAACATTGTTTGACTTAACAAGATATTTAAGATGCGTTGTCTTAAAACACGTCCCTCCATCTGCTGAAATGTTACCTGGAAAGTGAATTTATCTGAAATCAAGTGGGTTGAGACAATTTGACTGAAAATAAGACGAATAAACTGGTGAGATGTGGAGTTTTTGCAGTGTAGCATCTCACGTGGGCGAACTAGCTCAAGAGGAAGTAGCTGAGTTTTCCATACGTGAATCTTTCCATTCAATATTCTTCGTAATCCATGATACAAAATTAGACATATACAATTTAAAATTCCACAATACAGCAAGGCCGGGACATGTGAACTGCGATATGTCGAGGGACGACTGTATCTGCAGTTATATTATGAAAAAAGGCCTTAAAAGAAAATCTGCCTCTCAGCTCAGGGCGACGACCCTCTTGGATGGGAACTCTTGTGTTTGACAGCTACATGAGAAGATTATGAGAAGACTTTTAAATCTTTATTTCTAGAGTTTCTACGTTTGCTTTTATAAATCTGTGAATGTTCAGGACCACACATTTGTTACCGATCAAATTAAACTGACGGTTTCTCTCAATAAAGGGCAACTGCGGAGGTTTTCTATGAAATAAAATAACTGTCCCTAATTGCCCCACCAAATAAAGTCCTTTCACTGACATCATTTTTTCAAACATCTCTTCCGGATACGGGTCTTCGGGGCCAGATCTGTGTGAAGTTAGGCTCACTGCTGTTCTAAAGATCATCAGGAATGATTCCCCCGGCAGCGTCCAAACTTTATAGAGTAGTATAAGGAAAACCTTTCCTAATAAAAATACAGGTGCTTTTCTTCCTCTTGCAAAGACTTTTGCAGACCTCTCGCAGCTAAACAGCGATACATCATTTATTTATTCTTGGACTGGTCTGAGGTCAGCGCTGGACTGGACCACGTCAGGACGTCCACTTTAAGTACGTTCTTGCTGCTTGGGAATGATATGCCAATCTTCTTCAGACATTAAAACGCTAGCTTGCACATCTCCCCGGTGAAAAAAAAAAAACGATCCCCAGCTTGGAAGCGGCTGAAAGTGCACAGGGATAAAAACTCTCTACAATTTCCACATGAAATAGGAAGACAGGGCTCCACAGGGAGACACTAAATTGAAACTAAGGCTGTGCCTGATAGACCACAGGATATGTCTGCAAAGTTTGGACATATCAAAATGGCAAAAAAGTCTGTTAGTGCCCATTCATATAAACTGAATGGCTTGTAATGTTCTCAGGTCCTTGGAGGATACTTGCAAGGTTGAGGAAAGACTACAGGAAGAGCAGAATGGTTTTGACATAACTTTATTTTAGTGCACTACAGGTTTTCTCTCCTCCCTGCAGTTTAATGTTGTATTCCACTGGGTCCCGGAAGGAAGCAGCCTAGTAAATCCCTACTGGTGGACTTTAAAAGCAAATGGTATCTGAAGACAGGTGAAAAACTGAAAGATAAATACATCCAGGCCTCTCGCCTGTAGCGAGCCTCTCCAGAGAGTCGTCTCCCAGCCACACAATATAATGGCACTGGTTTAAATCTGACCCGAGAGAAGGCCGTAATGATGAAATAACACGTGCTCACTATTGCAAACATAATGCATGTGGATTAAAACATATGAGCCTCTTCGATGATGCAGGTATCTGAGCATTTAACTGGGAGAAAGTAACCGGCGACGTTTACAACCAGGCAGGAGGTTCCCTGGGGGGGCCGTGGGGTGGTATGTGAATTAGGAAGCCTTCACTTAGCGGGGCATAATGAACTGAGCCGATGTGCGCCGCTGTAAGGTTTAACATTTTACCTTCTCATTCGGAGGAAGGAGATTGGGGGTTGAAAGGTAAACAATGAGAAACTCCTGCAGCCGCCTCAGCTGCTCCCACTGAGCTTCAAATAGGGCTTCCATATGTTTCCACCCCCGGTATCACCATTTAAAGACGGCCAAGCTCGTGCATCCCCTCTGCCTTCGTTTAACATGGCGGGCCGTCCAAAGAAACAAGCTCAAGAGTTTAATTATTGATATTTGCAAGTAAAATAACACTTTATGTTCTCACTGACAATCAGATGTTCCACTGCTCTATATTAGACAGTGGTTCTCAACTGGTCCAACCTCAGGATCCACTATGTCTCTATTAATAACGGTCGCGACCCAAATTTTTGAAGTTTGCTATTCCTATTTACAAATTAAGGTTTATTTGGGTGGAGTCTCAGTGTATTTTGATACAACTTGGGAAATTTTTGGCTTATTTTTTGCTCATTTTGGTATATTTCAACACTTTTGCCAAGTTTTGGGGCATATTTTGGCTCATTTTGACAGATTTTGAGCACATTTTGGTTCATTTTTGGCCTATATTAGCATAAATGTCTCTAATAAGCTGGCAGAGACAGATCTAGAGGTTAATAGTGGGCAACTACTGGTGTCACCACCACTAAATATCCTGCTACTGAAAGCAAACTGTATCATAAGAAACACATCCTTCAAAATAAAAGACTTTATACCACTACTTTTTGCTTCTGCGACCCTCTAAAAATGGCTTCGCGACCCACTTTTGGGTTCCGACCCACCAGTTGAGAACCACTGATCTAAGATAAGATGTTATAGACTTGTAATCACTATCAGGGTGTGTGTCTGCATAGAAGCCTTTGTCATTACACCTCTATGCGAACCATTCACAGCGCGGCCAGACCTGCACACGGATGCATTATTAGAATAGCTGCAGCGTCATCCTAACTGCAGTCCATTATTCTTTACTTAGAAGCAATCAGTGGGGCTCCCTGCTCCACGAGCTGCACGGCACTGTACTTACATATCTGCTTTAATCACTGCAATTCATTTATTTCTACCCAGTTAAAACAAACACGCTGGAGTATTACCATCTGGCTGAAGGAAGGAAGAATTTAAAAAACGTCAACTGCTTTTGTATGAGGAATTTCTACCCAAACACAACAGGCAGGAAGCAACTCCACGGCAGAGAGTGAAGCATTTAGAAGCTGTACGTCTTTAGGAGCATGTTATATGTCATAGATCATAATGGAATCTTACAGAAGTTCAGAATTACATTGGGACAATATACTAGCATATTTAACATCCTTGAAGGACAAAAGGGGGCCTGCCATAATCTCTGAACAAGATGTAAACCATGTGCAGAGAAGCATAAAAAGCACCATAAAACCCGAGTGTTTCAGTGTCCAAACATGCCATGTCCGCGGACCATCTGTTTTTCCCTTGTTACACTGGGAAGCCGATGGAGAGGTCCACGGTGATGCGTAACCTCAATAAATATCGCAGACCCGCGGGGACGTCCCCCAATTTGTCCACCGGTGATTCATCTGGGAACTAATAGTAGGAGACAATAAGCAGTGAGGGAGACCATCTGAAAGACAGTGTGTAAATCACACTGACCCACAGCGGCTGCAGGAAAAGTGCAAAATCGGCCTGCGGTTGGACGAGTTCAGGCCTGAAGACGCTGAGGCTGCACCCGGAATCTCGATGCTTCGATCTGCATGAGTTATGAAAGCCTGTCCTTCCAGCGGCCTTGCAGGTAGATTGCAGCTGAATTACCACACTGTCAGTTCAGGTCAGCTGAAGCTGAAGCAGCTATATATCTTTGGAATCACAGGAGTGCCATAATTAAAATGTGGAAATATAAAGAAAATCAATCAAAGAATCAATAAAAAAACAATTGGAGGAATATTCTTTTTCCATTTTGCTTTTGCTTTTTCTGTTTTCTACACAGAGCTACCACTGTCAAGCTGGAATCGCGTGATCGGGTATCGACTAGTCACCCTGGACAGAAAGACCCGCCCACAGCCATTTGATTGACAGCTTGATCCATCAAGTAAAAGCAAAAGGCAAAGGGGGAAAAGACAAAACGAGAAAAGCAAAGACAAAATGGGAAAAGAATATTCCTACATTTGTTTGTTTTTTATTATAGATTATTTTATCGGTTCTTTTTATATTTCCTCATTTATTTGTTTTAATTATGGTACTCCTATGATTCCATACATATCACTTACATTTAAAGTCATACATTCAGATCTACTCATGGCTCAGAGACTGAAGGCAGGATTACGTTTTATATCCCTATTTATTAGGGAAAAACTTTAAAAAGGCCTGTTCATGCCGCCACAAAAAAAATGCTACATTTCATTTTTCCCTCACAAAAGACACAGGCTGGGTGATTTACGGCGCTAATCCTCATCTTTAAAACATCTCTGAATTCAAACATGGTATAACACCAGATCCCAGTGTGAGCTACAGAACCTCACATTTGGCTGTTTGGCTGCCGTTGAGCTTCTTGGACGCTACATCCTCAATATACATTTGTGGTTTAAGACTTTACTGTTTGCGTTTAAGGTTTTAAACTGGTTAGCGCCTCCTTACATTTTCACACCCCAGTTTGAGCGCTGAGGTCGACCAGCCAGATGTTCCAAGATCTTAACCCAGAAACAGAATCGACACCTTCCAGTAGCTGCACCGAACCTGTAGAACAGTTTGCCTCTACATGGAAGAACTGGGAGACTTTCAGTCACAGCTCAGGTGGTAGAGCGGGTTCTCCAGTGATTGGAAGGTTGGTGGTTCGATTCCCGGCCTCTCCACATGCTGAAGTGTCTCTGTGGCCATTGGAGTGTGAATGTGTGAATGGGAAACACATTGTAAAGCACTTTGAGAACCACTAAGGTAGAAAAAGGTGTTATGTAAGTGCAGATTATTTAGCATTCCATCCAGACTTGCAGACTTGACCCCCAGACTTCAGCCTTTATTTTTCCTTAATTTATCTTGTTTTTACTGATATTTATCTCTTTAGTCATTGTGTTTATGTCCTATTTATAATGCTTTGGTTCATCTCTTGTCGTTTTAAATGCGTTTAACTAGTGCAACTCTTAAGCTACTGTGCTAGGCATGCTACGTTTACAGCTAGAGCAGGCAAACACATCGTACTAACTCTCCTATATACTTTGGTTGTTGTGCTTTTAGTTCTGAATTTCCCTCAATTTATTAATCAGCATGTCTCTGCCCCAGAGCCCTCTGGCCAATTAGGCAATATAGGCTAATACTAAGTGCGACGTGGCCTCCAGGGGGCGCCACAAAATCAGGAAAAAGATCCCCTTCAATATAATTCTATCAAAACTAGTTATTACTGCTAACTCTTTAATGGAAAAGCTCACACTGATTCAAATGTAAAGCCAGTTAATATCAATACAAACAATGCTGTTGGTTTCTTTGGTAAGTAAATGCCGATGGAGGGGGGGCCATGTAAAATCTGGTCTAGGGCGCCACATTGGGTCGGGCCGGCTTTACTCTGTCCTATCTACGGTGGCCCAGAAGGGTCAACAAAACAGTCCGTCAGAAAATATTGTCCCCCGGAAACAAAGGCTGTTCCTCCGACTGCTGTGCACTTCTGTTGTGACCTTTGCAGTTGTGTTGACCCTTCTGGGCCACCGTAACTATCTGTTTAATGATGTATAATGGCTGCTAAACTATGATCAGGTAATCCCTGTGGGGTTTAGTGAACGGCTAATCTAAACTAAACGCTCACAGTTTGCTTTGAAGGCCTTAAGAAGTTCTGCTGAAACCAAAATGCATATTAAGAAAAGGCGCTGTTTTAAAAAGAAATCAGAGCTCATGATTGATGTCAATGAGGACGAAATCTGAGTCTCAGCCCTTCAGTTGCTCCTTCGGCAGCAGACGTATTAACACTTGGCTGTAAACACCTAGGCACATGAAAAACATCATTCCCGTTCATCAACATCCATCTAATCCATACGCAGTGACAATTTTATTGTGCTCATAAAACACTCACAACTGGCCTTAAGCACATTGTATTTTCAGAAGGTGTTTTAAAAAGGCTTAAATTACACTAAAACAGCGTCGGGATGAATGGATTGGCAGCCGTAACACGAGAGCGCTTTTCTCTTTTCAGGACGGGGAGTTTTTCTGCGCTCGGTTGTGCCAAGAGCAAGAGGGAAAAATCAACTCAATTCAACTATTTGTCAACTCCCTTTAGAAACATTTAATAGTAATAAAATTTATGGCTCCAGTTTCCAAAGGATACTGCCAGTGAAGTTCATCTCTACGAAAGTGGCTGTAAATGCTGCCATTGTTTCACATTTTGATTTATGACCCAACCTTCTGCTGAGGTTTTAGAATGTAAATACTGGAGAGTGGAGGTAGGATATGAATAGAATCTACCCATCCGTCGGCCTGCGCGCCGCTCGGCCTGTATATTCAGTCATTCTGTCCATTAGGAATAAAACTGAAGAGGATACATTCTCCTGTCTGTAGAATGAGCAATGACAGTACCAGACAGCTCTCAGGAATCTACTGGAGCAGCACTTCCACGATGGAGCTGCCATATGGCCGCGATGCTTAAAGGTTGCCTTGAGACAGGTTGCAGCATTAACTCATATGTCACGTCTGTCATCTGCATCGAGCTGCTTTTAAAACTTTGATGAAAAACCTCCACGCACTGGGCGAATATTAGCAGAAAGGCAGAGCAAACGACCAGAGCAGAGTCATCATTTGAGGGTTTTTGGGTCAAGGTGATTCATTTTATCGCTCATTCTCTCCGTTGTTCCATTACGATATAATCCATTAGATATTATAGAGATGTTAGTCATACGGTGGAGCCCAGTTCAAAGTGTAAACCTTTTATTGTACAGTGTAGAGTGGCCTGTAATAAGGTCATTAAAACATGGCATGGTGGAGGTGGGTATGAAAGGAAAAGGAAATCATGGTCAGAGTGAGTTATGGACCATGGAGGAGCAGTAAAAGCCAAATATGAATTAGTATGAATTTCTGTCTCTTTCGTTCCCCCTTTTCATCCCGACCCGGGGAAGGAAATGCTCTTTGTTTTCTTAAGGATGTGCAATTTTCTCCTCTTCATCTCTTTCAAATCCTCCCGCTGACTCCTCAAGCCATCAAACCGAGGATTTAAAAGGCCTTCGGTGGCAGTTATGGCTCCCTGCAGGAGCTCCGTCACGATGCGGAGCGGTGGCTCTGGAAGGTCAGGGAGGAAAACCAATTTGCAGAAAAAAAAGAGAGGATATTCCAAAAAAACCCCGCTTCACATGGACCATCAATCAGGCCTCCTGCTCGCTTGGCTGTAATTACCGGGAAGTGGTATAAATGTTGTGCAGGTCCTAAATTAAGTACCGAAAAACTGAAGGATGAGCAGGTTGAATTATCCACATTTAGAAGTTCACTTCACTTCATGCTGAGTGATGCACATTTAATTATTATTCCAAATAGGAAGGAATTAAACTGATCCTCATAGAGATTTTTAAATTATTCTCAATTATAGTGTTTTGTTTAGCGCAGCTCCTCATGTTATATTTAAGTAGCCCTGCCCAATGGAGGGAAGGAAACTGAGCGGTAACATCATCCATATGCTCACACTGCACATGTGTAGATTACATTAGTACTGCCGCAGAAAACACGTGTAATTTATAGGGGAATAAATTCATCCCCTTCCTGACAATTAAATCCCGACTGTGAAGGGTGGCACAACAAAAAGTTCTCATTTCACACAAAAAAAAAGAGCGAGAGAAAGCTTTAGCTCCGTCCTAAATCACTCACCGAACACCGACCAGGCTTCTAGCTTTTGTTGTTAGTGTGGATGGATGGATGCACGGGACGACTCCGCATTACCGTCAACGTTAAAGCATGCATCCGTCACATCCCCACTGGATGAGGAGGGTTATTTGTGAGCCAAGTTGAGATGGGAAGCTGACAGATGGCTGGAGTGATGATAGAGCTGTAGAGGCCAAATGCACAACAGAACATATAGGGTGTAGTTTACTAATGGTAAACAACATTTTAAACGGCGTTGGACGCTGCATGTTAGCAAACCGTTTAAATACACCAAACATGGAAGCTCAAGTGAAGCAAAAAGGTATTCACGTATGGAAGTCTGTATTTGCTTGATGTTTTTGTTTTGTATTTTATGGAATCACAGGAGTGCCATAATTAAAAGGAAATAAATGTGGAAATAAAAAAAGAATCAATAAAAGAATCAATAATAAAAAATAAACTAATGTAGGAATATTCTTTTTCCATTTTGCTTTTGCTTTTCTCATTTTGTCTTTGCTTTTTCTATTTTCATGTGATCAGGTATCGACTAGTCACCCTGGACAGAAAGACCCCGCCCACAGCCATTTGATTGACAGCTTGATCCGTCAAGCAAAAGCAAAAAGCAAAAGGGAAAAGACAAAAAGAGAAAAGCAAAGACAAAATGGGAAAAGAATATTCCTACATTTGTTTGTTTTTTATTATAGATTCTTTTATTGATTCTCTATATTTCCACATTTATTTGCTTTAGTTATGGCACTCCTGTGATTCCATACATATCGTCACTTAAGTTCAAAGTCATACATTCAGATTTACTCATGGCTCAGAGACTGAAGGCAGGATTACATTTTATATCCCTATTTATTAGGGAAAAACGTTAAAAAGAACAAAGCAAAGACAACACAGAAAAAGCAAAGTGGGAAAATAATATTCCTACAACTGTTTATTTTTATTATTGACTCTCTTTTGATTCTTTTTATTTTTTCTTTTATTGATCTGTTTTCCATTTTGCTTTTGCTTTGTCCACTTTTTCTTTTTCTTCTCCCTTTGCTTTTTGCCCCTGCTTTTATTTTTCATATAACGCACATACAGAGCCGCCACTGTCAAGCTGGAATCGAGTGATCAGGTATCGACTAGTCACCCTGGACAGAAAGACCCCGCCCACAGCCATTTGATTGACAGCTTGATCCATCAAGTAAAAGCAAAAGCAAAAGGGAAAAGAATATTCCTGCATTTGTTTATTTTTTATTGATTCTTTTTACATTTCCACATTTATTTCCTTTTAATTATGGCACTCCTGTGATTCCATAGTATTTGACTTACATACTGTGAAGTCAAACAGTAGAGCTGGAACAATCAGTCGATTAGCTGAAAGGCAGAAAACCGGAGGCGTCCTGTTTTTTACAGCTGCTAGTGCTATGGAGCAACATCTTTATTAGAGGGTACCCATTTGGTTTACATCAAAAATGAGCTTGAATACTTGGTTCATGGTCTTCTGGTAACTGACAGACTGACATTTAGTTTTATTCTTCTCTATGTGGTGCAGTAGGCCTCTAGGTTAAATAGCCAAAGGTCTGATTACCTAGAGGCCGCTAGTTTGCAATGCAGCATACCAGGGTGACTTTAAATTCCCACACGAGGACCTCTAAGACGGAAAGGCTCAGTGATTAGGAGCGTAGGATTCTTAACTGAATGCATTTCCTGAAATTAAGTCATTACATCCAATAGAGCCGATGAGGCCACACCTGACAGAACAGCCTGAGGCGACTCACTGAACAGACGAACAACCTGCAGACTCACTGGTTTAATTTGCTGCAGACTTAAAGACGACATTGCAGCATGTCGAACAATGAATTCAGACAATAACCCTCGATGCTGGCTTTCATCAGCTGGCTTAGACATCCAAATGGACGGCAGTGTCACCTACATGCCGGCATTTCAATGTCACTTCTCAGGCGGTTGATGCTAACAAACGGGCCAGAGTTTGCTCAGCTCATGCCATCCTGACTTCACCCAAACAGCTGATTTACTCTCCAAACAAATCCATTCGTTACCATGGAATCCAATCAGTCGGTAGACGTGTGATTTACTTGACGGCGAGTGAATCTCTCCTCCTGTGCAAACGTCAAGTCTGGAGCAAATGATTCCGGAGACAGAGGCGTTTCTGCTGCCGGAGCCTTCGGCCAAAAAGTCTGAGCTGCTCCTCAAGCTGGAGACAAGGTCAAGGAAATAATGTTTGATCTGTTATGGCACTCTTATAATTATTTGGACCCTGGAGGAGGACCTTTTCTTTGGCTCGGCTACTGTCGGCTAATATTTCACTTGAGAGATGTGAAAGCCATATCGCTGCTTGTGGTGGACGTTCGCTGCTGGAAACGTCTAAATCTTCCAGCAAACTTATTCCCGCTCACTGTCGTTTTACAATTACGGCTTATTTAAAAGACTCTGTGCGGTGTGAGCTGTGTGTTGGGCTGCTGCTGATAAACCTGCACCAATAGTCGTGTTATTTAAAAGCTGAATGGTTCCAGAGTTTCCAGACGTAGAATGGGAGACGGAGCCTTCAGTTATCGGATTAAGCTGATAGTTAGGGCTGTTCAAGATCACCTGAGCTCCCTCTTAGTGATGCTGCTATAGGTTTAGACTTCAGAAGGATTCCCATGATGCACTGGGCTCCTCTCCTCTCTCCATACTGCTATATATCACCTTTACATATCATTAACTCTGTGTCTGTTCTCTGATCTGCAGCCTCACCGACCTCCGAAATGTTCCTGCCATCCCCACCCCAACCGGTCGAGGCAGATGTCTGCCTTCCCTGAGCCTGGTTCTGGTTCTGTTGGAGGTTTCATTTCTTCCTCCCTGTTAATGTTTTTTCTTCTTGGTTCCTTCCCACCATCCCTGCTCACAGGGAGTCCAGCAGCAGATCTGGTCTTTGTTTAAGCGCTATGAGATGACATATGTAAATAAAACTGAACTGAATCGGGTCATAAACCTCTGAAAATGAATCACTACTTACATTTAAGTGGTAAAATTCCAGTTTTAACGCTCCTTTACCCCACAGTCTGTGCTGCTATGGATGAGTCTAATGGACCCGACTTGAAATATTCAAACAACCATTACTGCATCAATAAACAGGAAATAATAATCAGTGCAGAAGTCACCTGTGGAATGAAACTTTATGCCCCCTGCAGGCCACGGCGACCTTAGCATTAGCCTATATTGCCTAATTGGCCAGCCGACTCCACTTACTTTACCTTATATACTTCCGTTACTGCAAAATCCACCTAAACAAACAAACTAACCAGCTTAAAGAAACCACCCGTCACGTGCAACAGAGAGGTGGTGCACTCAGTCTAAAACAGTGATCCTACCAGCTTCTCATTCTGACTTAAGACACGGAAAATATGAAAAGCACAATAACGTGACTCAGTATTGTTCAGAACATGAAACAAAAGTTTGTGGCCATGCCGACCCGCTGCATCGTGGCAGACTTTTATAATCCAAGAGGCCTTTTTTGTAGGAAACCTGTTTGCCGAATCCTAAATCTGTCGTTCCAGATTTGCATCTTCGGGTCCGAACTACAGCGCCACCATGTGACTGACCGTGTGTCTCCTGTTTCTTGGAAGGCTTTTGCACATAATTAAATGCTGTTTGGTCGAGTTTCGTTACGTCTAGCATTAGAAACAATATTATTTATTTATCTTGCATTTAGAAATAATAATATTAATCGAAGCTGTGAGCAGCGTTGGACGGGTCCTCGCATCTGTGCTGTTCAGCTGTTGCACGCATGCCCACCAGGTGGCGATGTGACAGAGACAGGTAATCACCATGTGGCTGTCATCAGGCCCGGAGTTCGATCATGCATGTGAAGTTTGAGGCCGATTGGAGCATGTTGAGGCTAGTTAGACAGCACTTGCTGTTTCTTTCGTGGCGAAACACCAAAACGCTACAGGTCGCCACGGCCACGCCCTCATGCTTTAACATACACTAATGCCTGTAGGATGTACAGGCCAAATTTGAGGCCTCTTGGAATTACCCGCTAGGACGAGCTCGTTATGGAAAATTTGGAAAATTTCGCCAAAATCGGCAAAAATCTGACATGTAATTCAAAATGGCGGACTTCCTGTTGCATTCTGGGTATGGGTTCTTGAGGCTTTTTTGTGCGTCTTCATGTGATACATATGTGTGCTGAATTTCGTAGCTCCAGGTGAAACGTAGGTTGGGGGCACAATTTTTCTAATTTTCTAGGGGGCGCTATTGAGCCATTTTGCCACTCACATGTGTAATTCCCCCAAAATATTAAACTTTTCTCCAGGTCTGATGTGCGTACCAATGTATACGCGTTTTCGAGTATTTTTAAGGCCTCAAAACTGCGATCAAAAGGCTGTAAAATAATAATAATCTGAGGAATAACAACAGGGTTCAGTACTCGGGCCTCAATGATGCACTGGAACAAACTCAAAATGGTTCCACATAATAATAACAAACAATCACAAACTCGAAATGGTTCCACATCGGTTTGAACGCTCATAATAATAACAAACAATCAAACTCATAATGGTTTGAGCCCTAAATATTCAGAATTTCAAGCTGCAAATACGTTTATATTCTTGCAATATGAAGAGAAGATTTTATAGAACACATCATGTTTACATTTTAATCTATTTAACATCAAAATAAATTACCCAAATTCCGACTGACATCTTCCGGTGTCTTTCTTTTTTCCTACCAAGAGTCCAAATACCAGAGATATTCACTTTTTATTAATCTTGTGCTTTTCAACATATCGGCAAGTCAGAAGACATAGAAATAGACTGAACAGATTGGAGGTGCAAAAGAAACACAAGACAGAAGCTGCAATCATGTCTCATATCTAATAGAAAAATGAGAAACTTTATAAAAATGCATGTAAATTAAATTAAATTAAATTATAATTGAACTACTTATTTAAATGCCTGCTAATTAATCTCCTGTTAATTGTCTTAACTGATGAGCTAATTACCCATTTTGCATTTCCTTTGTTCTCGTAACTTAGTTTGACTTTAGTTTTTTAATTTTCTCCGTACGAAACACACAACAACAGCAAGACTTTAAAGCTTAAATTTTACCTGCTCCTCATTTATATCTCCTTTTATATTTCAGCAGACAATGCAGGAGAAATTACAACGTTTGAAATCCTTCATTAAGCTCGGTCCTTGCAGAGAGGGAGGCTGAGCTGCGGCCGTAACAGGAGTGTAGGAGGAATTTAAAAGCGCTGTTAAAACAATATATACGCATTCATGAAGCAGGGCTGGAAGCGAGGCCGGTGTTATTCCGATTAACAAACGCAGCGAGCTCCAGTGTTTCTTTACAAGTGATGAGTTTAACAAGAGTTCAGCTCCTCTGTAAGACGATGCACGTGTCCATTTAAATGAAAGAATAAAGGGGAGGCGGGGGAGGCGGGGGAGTCCTCAGCGGCTCCTCAGGGTGATCGCTGAGGTTTAATTGTCCTGAATGCAGCTGGTGCCGAGTTAGAACGAGAGCAAGGCCTCGGAGAGCGAAGACGATTAGGCGACGGTGCCCCCACAGCGCTAGAGGTAAAGAAATCCCTGAGTTGCATCAGCTAATATCAGCTCATTACAGACGTATTAATACTTTGCTGGCTGATGCATAGACATATATACGTAGACGCCGCATTGACTGTGGAGGGACGTGCCTAAAGCTCCGCCATCTTGGTACAGGACTAGCAGAGGGGGGAGTGAATGTAAGTCTATGGAGGTAAGAGGTACTCCACAATCTTAAAGTAGAATTATTCACTGAATTTTCGACCGATTTCCAAACGGTTTGGTTTGTTAAAAACGTCACACATTTAGCTTTGACACAGGATGCTTGGATGCTTTTGTTCTATTTATGTCTGCCTGTCCGTCCTCCATGTCTGACGTTTGTAACAAACAATATATGTTGACAACTGATGGATTTATGATCACTTTTATAGTGCAGACATGTCATTCCTCTATAGACGTAATGCACTGTAGGGGCGAGTGGCACTGTACCAAGATGGCCGCCGCGTAGGCACGTCGGCTCCAATCGGCAGCAGCAGTCAACGCGGCGTCTACGTATATATGTCTATGGGCTGATGAGCAAAACAAATGTCAGGGATGTGTCTCCATTACACAGTTTGTCCACCAGAGAGCACTTTGGTCAATGCACCATGATCGATTCCTAGAGCTTTTACAACATAGATGTTGACAGGTATGACTGGATGCACTGCTGGGACGTTTTGCATGTAGAAATCTGCAGGATATTTATTAAATGCAGCCGTCAAAGAGTGCACGATGCAAGGTAGAGTACTGATAAATATACAGAACCAGCTTGCTATCTGTGCTGGAGTTAAATCTGCAGCTGCTGTGATGAAGTGTCTGCACAAGTGATGCTCGACTCAGCTCCAGGTTTCATCTCAGCTCAGAAGAACACGCCGCCGGAGCTCACAGAAGAGCGACCGAACACCATGACTGTGCAGAACGCCGTCAGTCAACACAAACGGCTCGCTGTTATTTTCTTCCTCTCTTGCTGCTCCTTTTCTCTTTCCCTGCTTCACTCCCTCGAATGCCGTGCATTCCTCTTTGTTTGCTCACGCTGAAGCCCTCCCTGCGGACCCCTGGCCTGAGTTTCCCAAAGCCGATATTAATATCACAGGCCATTGTAATGGAGTTATTTTCATGGAAGCCCCGGAGGAAGTCACGTGGCCATGATTAGTCCCCCGTGGGCCCCGGGTCTCCATTAAGCTCGTTGTTTTAACTCACATAACCATCAATGAAGTGGAAAAGCTGAGGAAGTAGCTATCTCTCAGGGCCAGCTGGGGTGTTTTCTGAGCACCTATTTTGTAAATGGGGCCAGAATATTTTCCTTCTCTCTCTTTTTTTTTTTTTGGGAGGGAATTATTCTTAAAGCGCAGCTCGCAGAAAGAGCCTACACATGTGTGCGTTTACACTGACCCACCACCATTAAGATTGATAGCAATGGGATCTGGTGGTTAACACACTGTTTAAACCCGAAGGAAAGAAGGGGGAAAAAACAACATAAGGAAAAGCATGAGGACTCACACACACTCAGCAACTACACGCAAGGGTGAGCTCCAATGCATCTGCCATCAGGAAGACAACTTGAGTTAAGATGGGAAAAAAGCACCCCTGGAATACATTTACTCTGTCAGGTTACTGCTTTAACACACATGACCGAGGAAAGCAGACACTGCCACATGCACGCTTCCTCTCATAATTCTGTTCACCTTTCTTCTTGACCTAAAAGCCACCGGGCCACTTCACCACTGGGCCACTTCCAAGGAAACAGGAAGAACTGAGCCAGCGAGACAGTTGACAGCTCTCAGATGGACTGCAGTGATATGTAGCGTGTTCAGAGGCTCGCTGCGAGGAAGCGAGGGATGTTCCCACTCTGCACGATGTAATCACAAAGACGCTGGACTCGTTATTGTCGAATCAGATTGTGTTGCCGTCAGCTTATAGTAGAGGTGAAGAATGAAACGGCCGGCCCAAAATAAAACTAGAAAAGCCCTCAGAGAGCTTCAGTCCACCCCCAACACAATCTCCCAGTTCACATATTTTGTATGGAACGTTACAGATACAGATTCACCCCATCCAACCTAATGACCAGGCGCGGCCTCTAGTGCGGCAGCTCCTAACAGCCTCCCAGCTTCTTAGACAACCGGAGATAAGAATGCCGGCCCAACCGTGCATATGTCGCTCAGGAAGGAAAGAGAACTCCGTCACTGTCGCTGTCTGTCACGTGGAGACCCAAGATGTCATGTGGTCAGAGGGGGTTACCCCAAAAACAAGAGTGCCCTCTGGTGGCTTTTAGAGTAAACCGCCTTTAATTGTCCACCCGGTTACACTTACATTTAAAAAAGTCCTGCATCCAGACGGTGATCCGGATCAGTCCCAACATGTCATCATTTGTTCCTTGTCCCATTTCACACATTTCCTGAAAATTTCATCCAAATCCATCCATGAGTTTTAGAGTTATTTTGCACACAAACAAACAAACAAACCAACGTCAGCCATCACAAAACCTCCTTGGTGGAGGTAAAAAGGAATTTGCCTGACTTATTAGTGAGCCTGTGATTTGCTGAGAACATCCTTCAGTCATTCCTGATTTTAAAAAATGTGTGTCAGCCATTTTTAATAATGAAAAAAATACAGTAAAATAAATGAATCACATGTTCAGGTTGTGGGATTTCTGCCTTAAGACGACGATATAAACGACAGAACACCCAGCGCATTAAATAAATCACATTTTTGCTTTAGATCACTGACAGAGAGCAGCCATAAAACACCTCAAGCCTCCATTAACACTTGAGGAAGCATGCATGGCTGAAGAAACAGGAAGTAGTTGCCATAAAGGAGCCAGCCCTCAGCTGTAAAATGGACGTCGTGCCCCCCAGTCATGAATGTTACCCAGCAGGCCTCGACTGTCATGGCTGCCCACCCTGCTGTCTTCACCCCATACCCAGAGCCACACCGCGGGGTGGAGGGGGGGCGTTTTAAAACCCGCTCGATTTTATTGTTGTTCTTCTGTGTTTTGGGAGACGTGAACACCGGGTCGGCCACATCACTGTAAATGGAAAACGGCTAAGAGCTTCCATTCAGTCACATCTGCATGTCGTCCAGAATGATGTAAGCAAGTTCCCATCACGTCCCCTTATTAATGTCAGGCCGACGATGGGCGCCGAGCTGCATAAACACCCACACACATGTTAGCAATGCACACGCAGCACGACTCTATGCGTGCCCCAATTGACCTGTGTGTGTTAAACTGACACATATAATACACCATCAATCCCCCCAGTTCCCCTCGCCGGTTGGTCCCAGCAGGGCCGGTGGAAATGGAAGATCCACCTGGAGCCTGTGACACCGCGGCCCTCGGCTTTTCCCCAGCCGCGGAGACCAGAGGAGGCCGACGGGCCCTCTGCACATTAACTGGAGCAGGTGCAGTGAGCAGGGGCTTGTTTTTCTTCATCGGCTCCTCAGGAAATCATAAAGCAAATATATTGCTAGAGGACGGTTTTCGGGGTGCCCTGTGAGCAAACTGAGAGGGGAAATGGATCAACAAGCGGCAACCAGGGACAGTAAATCAACAGGCTAAAAGGAGAGCTGAATGTACTGTGGAGGCCCTGGGAGCCCAGCCCAAGGCCAGGGCCTCTGTCAGTCAGAGCCTGGTGTTAATGTCAAAGCCAGCTGGACCTGGCAGCACATGCTTATAAGGAAATGATTGAGTTGTCTGGGTCAGTCACCGGTGCACCACTAGAGGCCATCATGTCACAGGCTAGCATTCTGGGGAGCTTCAAGATTCAGCTTTTCACCCAAATATCTAGGGAGGATCAAGACACTGTTTGGTCTGTTTGTATTTTTATGACGCTAATACATTTATACAAACCTCTGACCGAGTCACGCTTAGTAGGATTTACTGTATGCATTCATGCACTGAGAGCAGTTGAAAACACAGGAGCCTTTCCACACTCGTCGGAGTAATGGGTCATCACTAATCCATTTCTCCTGCCTGTTTGAGCCTCGGCCTCCCTGTCGAACGCCTCGGCGCACACAGCCTCCTCACTCGGTCGCTGCTGCTGCTGCACTTGATCCAGTCGTCTTCAATCAGAACACATATGGTTCTCGCCTGGCCCCTCCACCGGCATCCAGTGCCACACACACTCCCCTTCGCCTACTTTACAAATTAGAGCAGCTGAGGTTGACTTAGCGCCACCGGAGGCCTGGCTACCCTGTGAATGGGGCATTATTATGGGCTGGAGACACGAGCTGGTCGAACCCAATTTCTCTGATTAAGTGTTTCAACACATCATAGAAGAAAACAGCTGTACTACAAATTAGTATGTTCAGTGTGACATTGACAAATGTGCTGCTTGGTCCAGCGGCTCCAAAGCCCTCTACTCTTGACCACCTTCCCAGCACACACACACACACACACACACACACACACACACACACACACACATATATACAGACAAATCTTAAACACATTTACTCGCCAGAAGAGGCAGAGCAGCGGAGGTTTTGTGTGCGATCACTCTGCTTCATCATCTATCTGTCATTCTACTTGCTGTGGCCAAGAGCTGAGCCTTGTGCAACACAACATCCATTGTTGAGGGACGACTGTCGAGCGGCCAAGCATGAGTTAAACTTAACTTCATACGCTGGCTGATTTAAAAGTACGTTGAAAGCCAAATTCAGAGTTTAAGAGAGCAGAAAAGTGATGTTTGGTTACTTTCAACTGCATGGACACCAGTATTTATCACACAGCATGAAGACTAGCTATGTGCATTTAAAGAAGGTGGGTGATACCAGAGCATTTAGAAAAGGACACTGACTTTAATGCAGATTAGTTAGTGTGGAATTATCTACAGAATGGTTTCAAGAGATGTAAAAATATCTTCCACTTCAAGAAAACGACACATGAATAAAAAATAATGTTGTCAAGTGAGGTGCTTCTTCAATTAATCGCATGTGACTCTTTTATTTTTTATTGTAAATTCTTTTCTCTGCACGGTGGCTCGGTGGTTAGCAGTGTCGCCTCACAGCTAGAAGATCCCCGGTTCACATCCCGGTTAGGACGCCTGGGATCTTTCTGTGTGGAGTTTGCATGTTTCACCAGGAGAACAAAGACAGGCTGAGGTTAATTGATGATTCTAAATTGTCTGTAGGTGTGAATGAGAGTGTGCTAGGTGTCTGTCTCTATGTGTGGCCCTGTGATAGACTGGTTACCTGTCCAGGTGTCTCCTACCTTCGCCTGAGTCAACTCCAGCCCCTCCATGACCCTGCAGAGGTTTAAGTGGTGTATAGATGATGGATGGATGTAATTTCTAGTCGTTAAGTAACTGTGAGTGATAGACCATCTATTGTTTTCTTGTTTCCTTCCATGTTTCTGCTCCTTTATGTTTGTGGAACGCTTCAACAGGATTGTGAACTGCTTTTTCTTCTATACAGTTCCTGGAGTCGTGCATTAATGTGGCCGAAACAACAAAAAAACCAGAAGAAATGCTACTGAGGCAGCAGTTCTAATGTGTTTTTTATGACTGAAGTCAACAGAAACCAATGAGGGACTGACGCTTCAGGTACTGGTGAGACAACAAAATTCAATCCAGGAGGTTTAATTTAAATATTAGCTCCATGAAGCTGGTTGGAGGCTCATCAGATGCCAAAAGACTGCATCTGACAGTAGTTTACAGTCGTACTAAGGCAACAGTCACTGTTTACTCAGCACCCACAGGTATGGTTGAAGTTTAAAGCATCACTGGTCCATGTTTGGAGGGTTTTCACTCCACCTGCCACTACAGTGAGATACCACATGGATGGAGATGGCCTTTCCTTGATGACATCCAAGAGCGTTTGAATGAGACATTTAAATCCTTTCCACGGCTGCAGAGGACATCAGGACGTTCCTGAAGTTGTAAGATTCAGTTTCTCCAGGGCTTAGGCCGGTCAGGGATGGGAATCAAAAACCAGTTCTTGTTGAGAACCGGTTCCCAGTGCTTCAATTCCTTGGAATCATTTGCTAATTTTGCAGATGATCCCCTTCTCGACTCCAGTGGGCGCGAATGACGTCTCTCACCGGTGCAGCCAGCAGGAAACATGGCGCTCAATCGGCACAAAGGCTGGAAAGGTTGGTTCCATTTCACCAGAAAGGACGACGACAAAACCTGCAAACTGGAGGTGTCATCAAAGGGAGGAAACACAACCAATATGCAGAAACATTTGCACACACAGCATGAGATAACTCTGAATGAGTGTCACATCCGGACGGAATCTGATCCCAGCAGCAGCAGCAACGTCAATGAGAATCAATAAAGAACCGAATCAAAATGGAGTCTGGATCGTAAAATCTTATCAGTTCCCATCCATAAGGCCAGTGTTATACTTCATGTGGCTGCATCAAGGGTCTGCATGGTGCAAATTCATCATCTTCTCAAGTCCACAAGAAGATTAGCGTCCATGTGACGAGGGCAGCAGTCTGCATGGAGCGGTGTCCTCCTAGCTCGCTACAAAGCTTTATAATAGCAGCAGCTGTGGTGTCTGCAGCTGTCCGTGAGCGCACCCACAGAGGAGGACACTGAGGGACTTGGACCATCCCATAAGCACTATATTTAAAGTATATAAGAAACCTAGAGGTAGAATCATTAACTAGTCAGGCTGCAGTTGTTTACAATTGAGTAACATCAGTGACTTGGAGTCCTGCAGTCGGAGTAACGTGGTTTGGGAGAAGCTGATTATACCAGCAGGCTCGCTCGGTGTTTTGCAACTCAAACGAAAAACTTGAGCCATGGAGAAGTGAAACAAGTTCTGGGGTTAAGCTGCTGGAGCAGCTGGAAGGCAACATGTTCCAAGGTTCATGCAACAGGAAAATAAAAGCAGAACTTCCTCATTTTTACACTACATGTAATTTTATACGACATTAAAAAAAAATCCACTTCAGAGGTGGACGGTGGAGGTTTAATCAGCGGCGCGCTGAGCCGTTACCAACCGCGGTCGCAGTCTTTAAGGCTTTGCTTTAATACTCTGCGCTCTGTCGTGTCGGTGTTAAGACAGAACGGCTGTTAAGGTCATTTAACCAGCGACCTGTAACTCATAATTTCTCCAGAAAACTATATTGATACCGCAGCATCTTTACTTCCTCATTCTGATAATGACACATTGTGACTGTTTCCTGTTTTATTATTATCAGCATCACAGCTCTGACTAGTACAGATCAAGGTAAACGCAGTGGAAACACCACAGAGGTTCTTTATATTTATTATGAAACGCTCGTGTTGATTCCACATGAGAAAGGATAAGCATGGTGTTGCCACTGCAGCCAACGCTCAGGTCTTAAAACCAGCAGTAATGCTAACATGGACCACATGACTCGGAGGAGGAGAGTGTTGGACATTCTTCAGTTTACCCTCTATGATGTGCAGCCAGGCCAGTTCCTCTGAGGGGGAAACCTCACTGCGACAAGCAGAGAGGCCCGGTGTTATTCTTTCTGCCCTACAGTGTGGCAGAGACGAGCTAAATATCCATCCCATAAACCCGACCCGGTGTGGGTCCGGCTGCTGGCTGAGCATCAGTAGGGTGTATCCAGCGTGTGCCAGGAAACCAAGCCCCTTCTACCGCAGAGCTGCTCATATATCTGACTGCTCACATCGTTCCAGCCGGCTCTCCACAGGCTCACGGCACCTGAAATTGACATTACGGTGGTCGTTTTAAGGTGGAATGCTGAAGCACCACATTTCAGTGTTTAAACATGTCATCGTCAGATTCGTTCTGAGACACTGGTGTTGGCGGTTGGCAGAATTAGGAGCGAAGAAATCCGATAGACGATATTAGAACTCAATAACACAGAATAGAACAGAGCTGAACTCCTGTGCAACATCAATCAGAACCTTACTACCTGACAGCGACTGCATGAACAGTGTGGCATTTGTTCAGGTATAAAACAGAGAAACAACAGTTTACATGTGCTCTACTATGAATACAGGCCCCACAGGTCAACGCAATGAAGACCGGCTGGGCGTTGAACATGTTGCATAACTTCTGATGAAATGTTGTGCCATTGTTCCTGAAGGAGTTCCGCTGGTTTGGATTTCTCTTTAAAATACCCCACATGTGTCGTGCTGGATTGAAGTCTGGTGACACACTTGGCCTGGTCGTAGCTTTCACTTTTTTCTCCTTTACAAACTCTGCTGTGTGCTTTGCATTGCTAGCATGCTGGAGCACTTCTCTTCTGCAGACAACTTGTCAGCTGGTATTTTAGTATCTCGACTGTGCAAAGCCTGAAGCACTCACCTGTCTGGTTTTTTAAAGCTAGATTATGCAAGTGGTGTCCTTTAGGGAGCCACAGCAGCACCGTGCAGGAGTTGTGATCAGAGTTGGTTGTAAAATTTACAACCAACCGCATCCACAAGACAGCATGTGGAAATACCGCCATGACGCAAATAACGCCGTCAGATCTGGGAAGCTAAGCGGGGTTGGGCCTGGTCAGTACCTGGATGGGAGACCTGGGTGGATGCAGTGTGAGAGTGAGTGGTCGGAGGGGCCGATGGAGCAGACTGGCCTCCGTTAGTCTACCCCAGGGCAGCTGTGGCTCCATACGTAGCTTAGCACCATGGAGTATGGAGTGAATGAATAATGCAATGTAAAGCATCTTTGAGTGTCTTAAAGTAATGGTTTGAGATACTAATACATAGGTACGTTGACGGATGGCCATTTTTTTGGCACCACTTTTCTTGTTTTATGCTTTATGGAGACACCTCTAGTAAATAAGAAGATCATTTATAATCCTGTCAGCAAACTTTCTGATTGGTTGACTCTGTCTCCGTCAGGCTGTAACAGAAACAGCAGCTAATCTATTCCATTTATCAGATTATCTGGTAGTAATGAGTTTGAGCAGTTGATGATTCAGTCTAAGTCATTTTTTAGTGTGGTTGATGATTGACTTAAATTCAAAATGTTAGGTTCCACAACCCCCTGTGATAGACGAAAATCCGCGAATAGCGACCTTATATTTATTTTATTATCTATATATATTCTAAGGCTTTATAAACCCTCCTCACATTTGGGTTCCAGAAGCCTCAGAAGGTGCAGAACGTTTGGGCGACATCGTAAAGCTTGAAATAAATCCAACACTACGCACAGCGACCAGACGTCCATGTGGAACGGACAAGGCCAGATGCTGAACACGGGAGACGGAGGAGGCTGATGATACGGTCACTGAACCAATCAGAGCCCAGGATGCAGAACGCAGCGCTCTGATTGGTCGCCTCCCGTCCATCAGCCAATAGCGTGCCGTGTTCCATTTCAAACTAGCTCAAGAGGAAACGAGTCTTTGTCTGCTCATCTGCTGCCGCTATGTGTTTTATTTCCATTTAATATTCTTCTTAATCCGGGATAGAAAATTAGATTTATACATTTTAAAAATCGGCGATGTGAGATGTAACTTCTCACAAGTAGCTGCAGTTCTTAGATTAATATGAGGGACAAAGGGATATCTTCATCATGGATTTCCATTTTTAAAAAAGTTCTGCAGGGTTTCACGTCGACCCGACCGCCGTCCCATCATGACAAGGCGCATGCTAACTGGGCTGCATCCAAAGCTGACAAACGTTCACAGTCTATACAGTAAAAGGAAGCATGTGTTGGGAACTACTTCAGCTACACACTTCTGGCACAAGGGGTAACATAATCTCACATCCCACTGGCAAAATTAATGTTCATGAGTGTTTTAAAGGGATGCCTCAGACCCACGCCTTAAAAAGTGATGCCAGCAGTGCTACTAGTGTGTAATAAGCGTTATGTACGACCACCTTCACTATGATGGAGAGCAGCTCCCCTCAGAGAGTCATGTGAGCTGTGGGAATAAAATGAGGAGGTTTCATAATTGGACTTCTAGTAAATCAGTGCTTCGGGTTCTTTTGAAAACATAAAGAGTTGCCGGAGTGTAAATGTGCACAGATGAGATACACTCAGCTGTTTGCACTGTAGGAGTAAAGCATGATCTCAACTGGATGTATGAGGAGACACAGGTACAGAGTACAGGACAGTCGCTCAGACGTCTATGAAGGAACCTGAGGTCGCTCGTTTCTGGAGTAAACCTCAAACCATGACTGCAGCGAATGCGTGTCCTCGTAGCTTCAGTCGTAGCATCTGGACTTGAGGCCTGAGCTCTCTTGGGTGAGAGGTGAAACGTCTTCGAGCAACTCCAGCAAGCTTCTGGAGGTCTTTCAGGAGAAGCCTGAAGTCTCTCAGAAGATTTTCAAGGACTTTAAGGCTGTTTTCAAGGAGTTTGAGGTCTTTCAGAAGGTATTCAAGGTCTTTAGGAAGATCTTTAGAATTCTTTCAGGAGGTTCTTGAGGTCTTAAGGGAGGTTTTTGAAGTCTTAAAGTAGGTTTTTAAGGAAGTTATTCATGACTTGAAGCCTCTTGGATGAGAGGTGAAACGTCTTGGAGAAACTCAAGCAATTCTGCGATTGAAACTATGAGGATGAGAATCCTCACAGAGACAGTGAATGTTTATATCTTCAGACACAGACAGCTCAAGCCTCCTGAAGCCCTCATGTTAATATAATACTTTAAAATTTAAACTAATTCCAAATGTCTGAAATATTGAAATATCCTGTTCTGTGTGCATTAAATGAAAAATCCACTACATGAATCAATAAAATAAATTCATCAACATTGCAGGGCTCTAAATAAAAAATAAACAGCAGAGGATAGCAGCAGTTAATGACTGAAATAAGACGTGTTGCTCACCAAGTCTCCATATCAATGTTAGCACGGCGGCTAGCTTAGCTACCCCAATCAGAATTTAGCTCAGAGGATGCTAGTTTAACGTTAGCATTGTTAGCATGGAAACTAAATGCTGAAAATGATCTAAGCTGTGGCTCAGGTGGTAGAGCAGGTTGTCCACTGATCGCAAGGTTGGTGGTTCGATCCCCTCCACATGCCGAAGTGTCCTTGGGCAAGACGCTGAACCCCAAGTTGATCCCAATGGTAGATTAGCGCCTTGCATGGAAGCTCTGGTGCCACTGGTGTGTGAACGTGTGAATGCAAAACACATTATCAGTCCCTCCAGGATTTCTTGGGTGTTTTTCCAGATTGTTGCTCCTAAAATGTCTGAATTCGGGGCAGCTTTTATAAAAAATTGCGATGAAAGTTTCGATGTTTTAAGTGTATTTGTTGAGATGAAATTGCAGGAGACGGTAAAAAATTGTCCAAAAGTTGCATTTTTTTCTTTGTTTTGTATAATTCATTAAAAATGTTAAAAGTTTAAAAAGTTAATTCCACATCCCGGCACACGCGTGTTCACACACACACGCTCACAGCTCGTCACGTCAGTTAATGAATCTAACTGACCTTCATTGTTTCAGTGCTGCCACAGATCTGGATGCAGCAGCTTCATCACGGTGGTTTGTCTGGTCTGTGGTCCGCTGGTTTCACCCATTCTCCTGATATGTTTACGGTAGAAAAGTGTTTGTCAGTGGATGGTTTTGGTTTGTGTTCCACCTCAATATTCCACGGGGTGAAAACAGTTTAGCTCCGCTTTGGTGAAGAACATCAGGGAATTGTTTTGCAGTAGTTTTTGTTGCATCTGTATCTTCAAACCATAAATAAGGAAGTGAATCCGGTGACGTACGTGCATTACTGGGGACTGCTGTGATTGGTGGAACTCACGGGAGGCGGGACAAAATTGCGGAAAAGTCGCGGTGATTGGATGAAATTGCAAGGTGGCGCAGAATTCATGGAGATTGGTTGAATTTGCATTAATTGTTGTGATCGCAGCATCAAGAATTCCTGGAGGGACTGAATTATAAAGTGCTCTGAGTACCACTGAGGTAGAAAGGCGCTATATAAGTGCAGATCATTCATCATTTATGACCAGTCCTGTGCACTGTCAACCCTCAGCACACAGGCTGTTGTGCTGTATATTCTATCAGTGTTTGTTTGTGCACACGTTCTTCAGGTTTTACTTTAAAAGAGAAGAAGTTTATCATTTTGCAGCCTGAGCTATTTGACTTAAGCGTCCTGCTGTATGAACGTGAGAGTCCAGTCTTTAAACCCACTTTCATGAGGAGGTTAAATACGCGTCCGTAGCTGCGTGTAAAGAACCTTTTCCTCGTAACCCTGCAGTCGGGGTTGGCCGTGTCCCTGTTTCGGGAAGATTAAATGTTGCATCGACTCAAATGCATACATGTACGCATGTAAGGCTGCACCCCTGCGGGAGGATCTGGGAACCCTTTATCACCTTCCCGAGCTGTTGAGCAAAAATAATGCCCCCTCTGTTATCCTCATCACCGACGCACAGAGCACGTCTGAGGGGATATCCTGTTGGCCAAGTGAAGGCATTCATCCTGCTCACGGCGGTTTTAGTGACATAAGATTTACAAAATGTTCCACCCGCCTCCACTTACCTCTTTACAATACTCTGTATGTAGAGTAATGGGCCTTAGATCCTCTGTTATTTCAGAAAACAGGGGATACTCCGAACAGTGCCAACTTGAGCGTGGATAGCACAAAGACCGATACCAGCAGGGCTGCTCTCACTTTCTCTGACAACTGGGACTTCATGGACACACTGTAACTGCAACAAACCAAGCCGACCTTCATTCAGATTATTTATGCTCCTTGTCAAATATACGGACACTGTAAATGTAAAAAGTCTCTTTGGGTTGGACAAAGATCTTTAACTTTAAGGTTCAAAACATTAAAAAGAGCATTTCAAGTTTTATTTTTTCCTAAATGTAAATATCTGTCTTCTGCCTTCATGTCAAATTAAACATCTGAGCCTCAATATTCACCAACGATATAATATTCAGATGAAATGAACGGCCTACTCCGATGTGAAGGGCAGGTTTAGAAGGCAGATTACTCAACCTCCAACTCAATGACTTAAGCAAAGTTTTAAAACCGCTATGAAACAATTCTGTGGGCTGGGTAAGGAGGAACCATTAAGTAGCTGAAGTAATTCAAAACATCCACTAACCATAATGCACTGTGTGGTTTCTGATTTCTGGAAAAGTGAAGTACTAAACAATCGGATTTGAAAAATGTAATCCTCCTCTTCATTTCTTCCCTCCCTGTGGCAGCAGGCTCCACCGTGGGACCAAAATACCTCGATAAATGCAGCCCGGGTTTCTTCTTTTTCTCTAATAAAGCGTGTGCGTTGCTCTATCACAGCTCGTCCCTTTGTTCTGACCCAAACCACACTTGTGGTGTGGCTGCTGTCATACCAGCGAAAGCAACGACATTAACATCAGAAACCAGAGGAAGCCCGATCGCAGGCCACCCAGGTTTTCCAGGGGTCTAGAGAGCCAGGGAAAGTATATCTTGGACAAGTCAGTGGACTACCCTCGCATTTCCTATTATTAATTTTACACCGGCGACCAACCCGGATCTGTACATCATACCTGTGGTTTAAGACGGGCCAATGTGTCTCTTCTTTCTGCTCTCTCTAATCCATTATGGGTTATCCTCATTCATTGTCTTACAGAGATTAGAGATTGTCAGTTGCTGAACACAAACACACTGCAGTTCTTATTAAAAGGTGCTCTCAGCCCTTTTAATGAATTCTCCTAATGTCATCTTGTTATTGGCGTGTTTGCGTTTTTGCATGTCAGAGTTACTAAGGAGAGGAAGCTGTGGTGAGAACTGGCAACTCATTCCACCCTCCGGCCTTCGTCTCAAGCAGAGGAAGCACACAGAGCGTTACCTTCGACTCAATATAACACAGGTTAGACAGCAAGGTCAGGGGAGGCTGTTGAAGGCAAGCTCAGGCTCTGCTTACTGTACGTCTACGGCGAGGCTCGGACTCGACATTAATGCAGCAGACGGATTTGTTTTTGCAGGAGGAGGACGGTAAAAGACAACAAGGAAAAAACAGGAAATTACAACTTATTTCACCAGATTTCACTGCTCTTTGGTTCCCTGTGATTAATGGTGCCTGGAGGGATTTCAAGGCTGCGAGAGATGTTTTTACCCTTTTAGTTCAGGAGTACAGCCAGACACACGATGCATGAGCCCGTCCATAGACACAGATACAGTCTAATGCAGTGGTTCTCAACTGGTCCAGCCTCAGGATCCACTATGTCTCCATTAATAACAGTTGCGACCCAAATTGTTGAAGTTTGCTGTTCCTGTTAACAAATTAAGGTTTATTTGGGTGGAGTCTCAATGCATTTTGACACAGCTTGGGAAATTTTTGGCTTATTTTTTTGCTCATTTTAGTATATTTCAACACTTTTGCCAAGTTTTGGGCGTATTTTGGCCCATTTTGACAGATTCTGAGCACATTTTGGTTCATTTTTTGACACGTTTTTGCATAAATTTCTCCAATAAGCTGGCAGAGACAGATCTAGAGGTTAATAGTGGGCAACTACTGGTGCTAAATATCCTGCTATTGAAAGCAAACTGTGTCATAAGAAACACGTCCTTCAAAATAAAAGACTTTATACCACTACTATTCGGGGGAGGAGGGGGGCTGCTTCTGCGACCCTCTAAAAATGGCTTCATGACCCAATTTTGGGTCCCGACCCACCAGTTGAGAACCACTGTTCTAACAGGCGTCTGTCAAACCCTCCACAGGATGAATGGAGATACAGGCTCTGATGCACACGGTGAAGTCAAGCAGTTAACTATCAATACATGCACAGAGCTGCTGTTGTTTACTAGAGCAGTGGTTCTTAACTGGTGACACAAAAGTGGGTCAGGAAGCCATTTTTAGAAGGTTGCAGAAGCATGCCTCCCTAAAGAAGTAGTGGTATAAAGTCTTTTGATTTAAAGACATCACCTATACACCGCTTAATCCTCTGCAGGGTCACAGGGGGGCTGGAGTCTATCCCAGCTAACTCGGACGAAGGCAGGAGACACCTGGACAGGTAACCAGTCTATCACAGGGCTACACATAGAGACAGACAAGCACACTCTCATTCACACCTACAGACAATTTAGAATCATCAGTTAACCTCAGCATGTCTTTGGACTGTGGGAGGAAGCTGGAGAACCCGGGGAGAACATGCAAACTCCACACAGGAAGATCCCAGGTGTCCTAACCGGGACGTGAACCGGGGATCTTCTAACTGTGAGGCGACACTGCTAAACCACCGAGCCACTGTGCAGCCCAGTTTGCTTTCAATAGCAGGATATCTAGTGGTGGTGACCCCAGTAGTCGCCCACTATTTACCTCTAGATTTGGGAAATTTATGCTAAAACGTGCCAAAAATAAACAAAAATGTGCTCAGAATCTGTCCAAATATACCAAAACTAGCACAAAAAAAGCCAAAATTTTCCAAAATTGTATCTAAATGCGTTGAGACTCCACCCAAATACACCTTAATTTGTTAACAGGAGCAGCAAACTTGAGCAAACTTGGGTTGCGACTGTTATTAAATTTTAGTGGGTCCTGAGACTTTAATTCTGACAACTTCAATCAGCAGTTTGGCCCACAAATGAGTAATCATCCTCCAGAGTTAAACAGATCTACATTAAATCTTTATTTGATCACAGTAAGTCCATTCATTCCCCTTTCTGCTGCTGCATGTGCCTTCTTAATCCAGTTTGCAGAAATGTGATTCTGATCTCTCTGATGTGTTAAGTCCTACAGCGAGGAGGGCGGGAGGGAATCAGCCTGTGAAACGTCAAGTGATCGCTGGAGTCATTCATCTCGGAGTTTTTCGAGCAGCTCCGAGGATGTTGCAACTCCCTCCGTGACACATTTACTTAACTGGAGTCCATCAGAGCACGACTGCAAGCTACAACAGCTATGGAGGCGGGAAAAATGAAAGCAAGCAGTAAAATACTTGGTGGGACGACGGGGCAGTGGATTTAAAAGTCCAGGTTGGTGAGAGGACTTCCTGTTTGGAGCCTGCATATCCCCCCTGTGCCTACATAGGTTTTCTGTAGGAGCTCTGGCTTCATCCCACAGTCTAAGACATGCATTCTTAGTGAGTATATATCACACTGGTGTTTCATCCATCCATCCATCCATCCATCCATCAAATGGCAGGGTACACTTCTAGCAGGTCACCAGTCCATCGTAGGGCCAATAGAGACACACAGACAACAGTGCATCCTGTGACGATGGGGAGTGAATGCTGGTCTGTGTGGTTCGATACCACAGAAGCGAACCTGGAAAATGTTCACCTGGTCTTTCCTTTCATACCGTGTGGACCATAGACATATATACGTAGACGCAGCGGCCATCTTGGTACAGTGCCACTCGCCCCTACAGTGCATTACGTCTATAGAGGAATGACATGTCTGCACTATAAAAGTGATCATAAATCCATCAGTTGTCAACATATATTGTTTGTTACAAACGTCAGACATGGAGGACGGACAGGCAGACATAAATAGAACAAAAGCATCCAAGCATCCTGTGTCAAAGCTAAATGTGTGACGTTTTTAACAAACCAAACCGTTTGGAAATCGGTTGAAAATTCAGTGAATAATTCTACTTTCAGATTGTGGAGTACCTCTTACCTCCATAGACTTACATTCACTCCCCCCTCTGCTAGCCCTGTACCAAGATGGCGGAGCTTTAGGCACGTCCCTCTACAGTCAATGCGGCGTCTACCTATATATGTCTATGGTGTGGACAGCCGGGTGCTTGTGCTTGGCTTACCTTTGGAAAAGACAGCAGCTGGATGAACTACAGGAAGAAGGCAACCTCAGGTCTGGTGTAACCCAGGCAGAATGGACCACTCTGTGATAGTTTTTGTTGGCCATAGATCAGGTCCTGGTCTGTGTTTGTTGGTCAGCTGGGCTGTCAGTCTGAGCTCATGGACCAATGGAGGTGTCCCTTGGCCCCGCCCTTCACCTGTGCAGCTGAATGCCTGCATGCACTCAGTCATGTCAAGCCCTGGAAGCACACAACCAACAAAACCACCAGCTAACAACTGCACTTACTGGAACCAACTGGACCACACTGGAACCTGGATCCAGACCCCAGCAGAGGTGGTGAGTGGATCTCCTGTCAGCTCATCCTGCAGGTTTAACTCCCCTCCAGAAAGCATCCATTCAGTCCAGCAGTGAGCTAGCCTCTCAGGACGGGTCTGTGTTCAAGCTGCTGAATGGATGGTGAGGCAGACACAAGGAAACACTGCTGCTGGAGGTGGGGATGCCAGATGTACACATTAGAACCATGTTAGAACCTCCCTCTGTACCTGTTGACCTGGTGGGACAGAATCATGAGATGGAGAGCTACAAACAAAACCCTGAAGCCTGGTTCTGTTCAGGCCTCAGGCCTCAAGCCTGCTGCATTCATGCTGCTGCTGAGGGATAAACTGATCTAAGAAAACTCAAAGGGACTTTTTAACTGTGTGAATGTTTTCTGTAAATTGTTAAAATGTGTTGATCTGTATAGTTTAGTTACCTTGTGAGGCTTTGTTTTATTTTTTAAATGTTTCATTCAGTTTATTGTTTTTCTGCTGTTTGATTCACATCAGGTGTTTTTGTTTCAGTGCAGTTGGTAAAAAGAAACGAGTGTTTGTTTCGTTAATTTTCCTCCAGCTCCACAGTCGTATCTTAACAGGCCCTGTTCTCTAATCGATCATTTATTTTTTATAGTGTATCTGTGTATATATATTTACAATTATAGGTAATATACACACCACATTATTTAATTAATTGGTTTGATTTATAATATTTCATCTTATGTATTGTACCTGGCTTACAGGTTACTGTGACGCCTACAAACACTGGGTCAGACCACCTACAGCCCTCAGTAGCAGCAGTATTTTCTGATGGCAGAGGCCTCTTTCAGCAGGATTACGCTCACTGTCAGACTGCAAGCATTGTTCAGGAAAGGCTTAAGGAGCCTGACCAACAGTCCAATGTGTTGATTGAGTCTCCAAACCCAGATCTCAGTGTAGCTGTGCATCCATGGGCAGTGTTGTGCCAGTTCATGCTTGAACAGAACTAGCTCAAAGTTCAGTTCACACATATGAAAATGAACTAGTTCAAGTTCATAGTTCACTTTTAAAAAATCTGAACTAAGTTCACGTTCATTTGTTACGTTTTTTTAAACAGATTAGACACTATTTTACTCAACAGAACCACGTGCAAACATCAGTCTGACGTTCGCACTTTGTTTTTTCAGACCAGGTGGACACAGTTTGCACAAAAATGTGAGGTTCTTGCTGTCTGTATCTTCATTTGTTAATTCATAAAACTTCGCTAGCTCTTCTGCTAAACTGGCTGCGGCACGAGCCATGCTGGGCTGTCACCAGTGTTTGCCATAAACTGTTGTAAAACCTGAAAAACGCTTTCTCTCCCTAGAGTTTTCAAATGAACGTGAACGTAAATGGTGCATGTCACTCATTCTCACGAGAGTGAGCGCGTTCACGTTCATTATTTGAAAACTGATCTGTTCAGTTCAGCGTTCACCGAAAATATGAACGCGTTCATGCACAACCCTGTCCATGGGATATGCTGGAAAAACAAGACCAATCCGTGGAGGTCCAGGATGTAGAGAACCTGCTGCTGGTGTCTCGGTGCGTCACACCACTGGACTGGTAGAGGTCTGTTTGGACCAGGCCTCGACGGGTCAGAGCTGTTTAACGGCATGAAGAGAACCTACACGATGTCAGACGGGTCATTTTAATGTTTTAATGCAACCAGTGATTACAAAATATCCATCTGCACTTTTACTTTAAAACAAAAGGGACATTTTTTGTTTAATCTATTTAGTTTTTTGGCTACTTTTGCTAAATAAATAAACAATAATCTGAATATTTTGTGCAGGTTTTTTAGCTCTGGACCAGCAAAGAGTTGCTGAGCTCCAGTTTATAGAACCTGGAGTCGGTGCTTAGGAGGTGGAAACACAAAGAAGTGGAGGTAAGTCAGGCTCTGGCTCTGGACTAGACCTGGAACCAGCTCAGTGGAAAAGGGGTACCTGATGATCTCCATTTCATTAACTGTGTGACTTCTAGCACCAACCTGTGTTGAATTAGTTGAAGGGGTCAATACTTTATTTAAATTTTTGTCATTTGAATTGCTTGACAGTAATTTTTAATCCAAATTAAATTGACCATGGTACAAAAACTTACTTCTTATGGACACTGTGACTTGCTAGAACTGCTTTAACACTCTATAAATGGGTCCGAAGCACTGTAAAAATATTGCAGTTGCATTCACTTGACAGCCGCTGAATCAGTTTCTGTACAGTATATATAAATGCACGTGGTTTGCAGTCCGTACATTTACTTTTTAGATTTAATTTAGCTAATAACAGCATCCAAGTGCAAGGTTCTTCTTACTTCTAGCAGACTTATTTAAAAAACTAAAGAATCTGACTACTTCCTCCTCCGCTGCTATTCAAGCAATAAAAATTCCTTCTTTTAACGCTCGACATAACTCAGATCTTTGTTGACCCAGTGAGCGACTGCTTATGTTTAAATGCTGAGCGGCTGGAGGCCTCAGCTTAAAGACAGCTGGACCTAAGGATGGACCTACCTGGAATGTGCCAGTAAAGCTGAGCAATGGAGAGTCTCAGTGTGAATGTGTTTAGATTCGGTGTCATCCGAGTGCATTTGGTAGAATGTAAACACACAGAGCAGACACTTACTGGAGGCCGTCTGCAGATGGACTTGTGAATCAAACCGATCGCAGCCGCATGCAAACTGATTTAAACATTAAAGAGCTTTTGTGCGCCGAGAGGCCGACTGGACCGACTGCAGCGCTCCAGTCATCGCCTCTCCTCGTCTCCAGACAGACATCTCGAAAACGTTTTAAACAGAGCTGCAGGAATCCATCATATCAAAACCGTTTTAGGTTTTATTTGGGCCTCTGGTATCTCTCATCTCTTTTGGAACATGACAGTAATTACAGCCATCAAGGTGCTTGTCTAGAGCCGTCGGCCAAGAGCGGGGAGGCTGCTTCTCCTCAGCCGGTCCTGCTTGGACTTCTCACATCACCGCTCCGTTTGTTTTAACAGACCCTGAAGTATGTAATGGCGATAATCGCAGACAGTCCAGATTTATTCCGACTTGTGGCTTCGGTCTAATTGATATACTAAGTTAGCTTTTACTGGGAGTATAATCTTATAAACAAGGTGAAGTGCTACACAGAGGAAAGAATGTGTGGATAAACTTAGGCTGTGAAATGGCCAAGAAGGAATTACTCCTGTTTCCCTGAAGTGGTTCACCTCTGCCACTTCTCCCATCCGTAGTGCTTCTTCTTCTGTTTTCCCTGTGGTTTCCACTGTTTGCCTCTTTCTGTATTAGTGTCACTCCCCTGCCTGCCAATCCACATGCACATTCCAGGTTTCAGTCATTCCATATTACCTGCCGTCGTCCACCACGGCTAAACTCCAGCAGCCACTCCATAAGCTGCCTGGCCCTCTGCTCGCCCCCCTTCCACAACGCTGTCCAACCTGGTCCGAGTCCGTCGCCTGAGGCCACAACAAACCAGGGGACGCTTAATTTACACATGAAGTCCAGTTTACATGTCTTGGTGCGTATAATCTTCACCCATCAGGGTCGTCTCTGCTTGACCTTAAGACATTTTAAACTAAAGCGGCCTGCATTACAAGCTGGGGAGTAGTAAGAAGAAACGCTATTAGGATGCATTATGGGAAAACTGAATTGAACTGAGCACTGGCCTGTTAGAGGTTACGTGCCTTGCTCAAGGGCAGCCTGGTGATTGCACTGCAGGTAGGGCAAAGCATGACTGACTTGCTTTCTCTGCCACATTTTCTTCAGAGCTTTGAACTGGCAAGCTCTATTAATACTAGTAAACAGTAGTATGGACAACATTTATTGGTTGGCTGAATGGTTTATTGGTTGGCTGGTTGGTTTGCTGATTGGTTTATTGGTTGGCTGATTGGTTGGCTGATTGGTTTATTGGTTGGCTGGTTGGTTGGCTGATTGGTTTATTGGTTGGCTGGTTGGTTGGCTGATTGGTTTATTGGTTGGCTGATTGGTTGGCTGATTGGTTTATTGGTTGGCTGGTTGGTTGGCTGATTGGTTTATTGGTTGGCTGATTGGTTGGTTGGTTGGTTGGTTGGTTGGTTGGCTGATTGGTTGTTTGAATGGTTGGCTGGCTGGTTGGTTGGTTGGTTGGTTGGCTGGTTAGCTGGTTGGTTGGTTGGTTGGTGGTTTGGTTGGTTGGTTGATTGGTTGGTTGGTTTGGTTGGTTGGTTTGGTTGGTTGGTTGATTGGTTGGCTGGTTGATTGGTTGGCCAGTTAACTGTTTGGTTGGTTGATTGGTTGGCTGGTTGGTTGGCTGGTTAGCTGGTTGGTTGGTTGGTTGGTTTGGTTGGTTGGTTTGGTTGGTTGGTTGATTGGTTGGCTGGTTGGTTGGGTGGCCAGTTAACTGGTTGGTTGGTTGGCTGGCTGGTTGGTTGGCTGGCTGATTGGTTGGTTTGTTGGTTTGGTTGGTTGGTTGATTGGTTGGCTGGCTGATTGGCCTGTTGATTGATTGATTGATTGGTTGGCTTGCTGGCTGGTTGGTTGGTTGGTTGTTTGGTTGGTTAGCTGGTTTGGTTGTTTGAATGGTTGGCTGGCTGATTGGTTGGTTTGTTGGTTTGGTTGGTTGGTTGGTTGATTGGTAGGCTGGCTGGCTGGTTGGTTAGCTGGTTGGTCGGTTGGGTGGCCAGTTAACTGGTTGGTTGGTTGGCTGGCTGGTTGGTTGGTTTGTTGGTTTGGTTGGTTGGTTGATTGGTTGGCTTGCTGGCTGGTTGGTTGGTTGGTTGTTTGGTTGGTTAGCTGGTTTGGTTGTTTGGTTGGTTGATTGGTTGGCTGGCTGGCTGGTTAGTTGGCTGGGTGGTCGGTTGGGTGGCTGGTTAACTGGTTGGTTGGTTGGCTGGTCGGTTGATTGACTGGTTGGTTGTTGTTTTTTGCTGTTTTATGGTGGATTCACAAGGTTCAGGCAGACTGGTAAGCTGCACTGACTGATTTGGCCACAAGAGCCGCAAACACATTTTGTTTTAATGGATGCAGATACAGAAAAACAGGTTTTGTTAATATCCTGATTAAATCTTGTGAACCTCGTGGGCTGATAAGCTCCTCAACAGCAGCTAAAGAGGGAAAAGATCATCTCACTGACAACAGAAAGAACATTAGGCTGGATTTATCTAAAACTAGGCTGCTGCAACCATTTTTTGTCTGTTTGGAATTAACTAGGGTGATTAACGCTGCCTTGTTGGTAACGGCTGGACAGAAAACACAGCTGAGCAGGACTTGGCAGTCTCCCTCCACAATGTTCCACAAGTGGTGAACTGAGCTCCTGTTTCACGCTTGCTTGACAATGTTGTCACCTTTTTTCCTCTTAAACGCGAAACACTAAACACACACGTGTAAAACGCTGGCTTTTAAACGGCTATTAACCGAGAAGACAAATTATTTTTCTGCATAAAAGGAGCTAACTGATTTGCAGCGCTCGTTACTTCGGTGCTACTCTGCAAGGTCTCACGGTGTTATATCTAATGATGTCGACTTTTCCTTCATTCGAATCTGCTCTGCTGCTAATTTATTTCGGGGGAAGCGACACAGCTAAATCAAGTGTTAAGTCTTTATATTAGGCGCAAGTAAAACACTGGCCCAGATAGAAAAAGTGGTCACCTCCAGGGAGAGAAATATGCATAACATCAACAATCTGCCGTGAAATATGAAATGGAGAAAGTGACCTCTAGTCCCGCGGCTCCTGCCCCCCTCCCATTCATCAGCTCCCAGTCTCCACTAAAAGCAGACTACGCAGCCGGTTGGCGCTTGTGTTCTAAAATATACTCCACTGGATGGACACAAGTGTCGATGAGGTGGTATTTCTCAGGCCCCTTGTCTTTCCGTTATCGCAGGATGTGGAGTTGGGAAGAGTGAAGGAGCAGCGTGGGGAGGACTGGAGCCCTAAAGCATGATTTACTTGACCTTGCAGTGCTGGAACTCACAGCCAGAACCTCATTAATTCCCAGGGTCATTCCGTTTGGACATAAATTGGTTAAAAATCGGAGAGCGGGGATGACTTCCAGACGTACACTAAGAATTAGGAAACTTCTGGCCTTGCCCCGGCCTCCCCGGCTCTCCACATACCCACTGCAGAACCAAAGCATTTTCAAATCGCGGGGCGTAAATCAGGCAGATCTGCTCTGAGGAGTCGCCTAATCCTGATCGAAGGGAGGAGGCAGATGGAACGTTTTTGCGCTTATTAGGCGGCAAATACGGCGTTGTTTTATGAGATTATCAGCTATGAATGATTTTATGCTCCCATCCATTCTGCAGCTTTGGCCTGTCTTTTGTTTGGAAAAAAGGAGCTGAGCAACAGCAGGGCCGAGAGGGAGGCCTAATAAATTACACTAATGCACACATTTAAAGGGGCTCATATTCCCTCTGGCCTGTTATCAAGACTACTCCAGTGAGAATGTAAACTATCTCTTTCTGTCCCCCACCCCAGACCTAATATTTAATGTTATCATCCTTTAAAACAACTTGACTGTTTATGTTATCGCAAATAAAGGGCAGATTATTTCAGCTTTTTCTCACTATTTCATATTGGCTGCAGATTAGTCAGGCAAATAGCTGTCTAATGGTGCTGCTGGGCTCATTAATTTAAAAAGATAGACCCAGATTTGTATAAACACTGTGAAGTCAGGCTGGTGAATCACACCTAAGGTTTACAGAGGCTGAGAGAGAGGGAGGATGCTCACACACACATGAGGCCACACAAGGAAAGCTGTGGAAAGGAAAACAAGCGTAATCCTGCTGATAAAAGCAGGATCTTTGTTTCAGCGTTTATTTGGACATGCCGTGTCTGGCCGGGGTTAGACCCTAATGAGACAGCAGCCCGTCCAGAGTGGATTCATCACCGCTGGATCGGGGTTATCACCCTCTGCCGTGCCCCACTACTTTTAATCAGGCTCCCCTCTGCTCACTCCCTATCAGCAGCAGTCCATCTCTGGAGCTGTCGGCATCCATCAGGAGCTGCAGACAGGCCCAGGAAGCACGGCCGAGGAGAGCGGCTCTGAGTTATTGCCCGTGGCGTAGCTCTAGTTGCACACACTAAGTTCATGCACACGTGTACGTGCACTTGCATACTTGAGATATTTATTTACGGTGGAATTGTTAGAGATGAAACATGCAGTCTGATACATGATGCAAGCTCTGAGTGAAGAACACAGAAAAGCAACAGCTGTAGAAGTGAACACAAACCAGAGCAAAGGCCTCCAATAAATACGACCGTGGAGAAGCTCCTAATGTTAAATACCAGCACCATCCCCTCAAATCTGGGCCTCCTGTTGTTCAACACAACTTCACTAAGACATTCGTCCCCTTAAACACAAAACAAACGTGTCCTCAGACAGACATGACGCATGTTTGATTAGCTCAACTAATAAGGTCATTTAGGCCTCGTCCACATGAAGACTTATAGCTTCAAAACGTTCTTCATAAAGACGGAGCTGTTCCAGTAAATGTGTCCGTCCACACGTTACCGTTCGTAACACCGAGGACATTAAGTAGAATCACTGGAAAGGAGAGCAACACTGAGATGGCAGCACAAGGACAAAGACAACAAAAGACGATACGCTCGCCGTCGTTCCATCACCTCCCTGCCAACCAGGAAGTGCTAACCCAACGCATCACCAACCGAGTAGCTTCAATCGTGGCACCTTGAGTTCCTTGAAGACGTTTCAACTCGTCTTTGAGGAAACTCAAGATGCTACGATTGAATCCACGAGGACAACCGTGACCTGGATGACTGAGGCCTCGTCCACATGAAGCCTTATAGCTTCAAAAACATTCTCCATAAAGACAGAGCTGTTCCAGTAAATGTGTCCGTCCATGAAAACGATGTAAAACACACACCAGGCCTGTTGGTGGCGCTATGACGCCGTAACAGAGACAAGCAGAATCTGGCGGTGGGACTTTAGGCATGTAGAAATCTGTATAGGATGTAAACATAGAACATGGCAGCGGCAAATAGGAGTGGACGAGCTGGTAGGACTGTAGTCTGGACGGACGATGAGGTGGAACTATCAGCAGGACATACGCAGCTCTATACGGAGACATTGTTGTCGTCGTTTATGAGTTTGGAGCATCTATGGAGAGGTGGAGCTATGAGGCAAGAGGACAGGGCGTAACAACGGTGACACGTAAACGGTGTTTTCAGGTCTTTGCACTCTGGGACCTAGGTTCAGAAAGGATCGATTTCAGACCCCCAAAACGCCGCTTGGTGTGGACGATACACGGGTTGATGGACTATTGGTGCTCGTCTTCCTGAGTGTTGTTGGTGTTTCCCACCACCTTGACACGACCCACTCCCTCTACATCGGCGCTCCTCCACCCCCCCACATTACAGCCACAACACTCTCTATCTTGTTGTGTGGTGATAAAATGACACAAACACTCATCTTGACATCTTTAAAAGAATAAATAAAGAGATCCTCCCTGTCCTGGTAAAATACACAGATCTCACAGTTTGAAAGCCTTGAATTACTCCTTGTTGATGTTTAGACCAGTTAAGTCAATAATCCCCATCTTGCCACAGTGATAAGTGATATTGCAGGGAGAGTCTTCGCCGTTACTTTCTCTTTGGGAGTCTGCTTATAGCAAAAACATCAGTGGGACCATGTGTTTTGAGTAGTTGGTCCTACGGGAGAAATGCCCTCGGAAGTAAACGAACAGCGTGATGAATTGCATTTCACTTTTTCTTTGTTTGTCTTTTTTTGTCCGTGGTGCCGAAAAGTAAAAGATGCACCACAAGTGTTGCTGGTAAAAGAAAATGCACCATTTCGGCAGACAATGGTGCTTCATGGAAACAAAAGGGACGTCTGCACAAATACTAATACACTTTATTTTGCTTTAAGAGCAGTGCGAGGTGATTGGAGGTGCAGATGCATTTATGCAACTGCATTATGACTTTCCTAACTTTGACAGCATGTTTGTTTGTTTTAAAGATTTATTTTTTGGCCTTTTCATGCCTTTAATATGGAGAGGACAGGACAGTGGATAGAGTGGGGTAAAGGTAAACAAGGTAAACAGCCGAGGTCAGACTCAAACCCGGGACATCCTCTACGCCTCTGCACATGGGTCACCACTGGGCTATCGGGGCGCCCCAGCTGCATGTTTATTCGACAGGAAATAATCTACTAAAAATTCAAATTAGTCGCAGTTTAAAACTTTAAATAGGCCATAAGGGGCAGAAGTGTTTTAAGCACCTTTATGCCTTTACATGTGCAGCGAGGGGCTGCACAGGGGCTCAGTGGTTAGCAGCGTCGCCTCACAGCTAGAAGATCCCCGGTTAGGACGTCTGGGATCTTCCTGTGTGGAGTTTGCATGTTCTCCCTGGGTTCTCCAGCTTCCTCCCACAGTCCAAAGACATGCTGAGGTTAACTGATGATTCTAAATTGTCTGTAGGTGTGAATGAGAGTGTGCTTGGTTGTCTGTCTTTGTGTGGCCCTGTGGCGACCTGTCCAGGTGTCCCCTGCCTTTGCCCGAGTCAGCTGGGTTAGACTCCAGCCTATCCCAGGATTAAGTGGTGTATAGATGATAGATGGATATGCAGTGAAAGTTGATGGCGTTTGAAATACCTAGCAGGAGCGTAAACGAGAGTTACCCCAAAGACGCTTCAGAAATAAATGAAAAGAAGAAAACTGGATTTCCAAAGACAGCTAATTAGCATTAGCATTAAAACACAGAATGCCACCAGTGAGTGATGCATCAGTAATTCACCAGTACTCAGACTGGTGGTGCAGCTTGTTTGGTTGGCAATAAACCGTCCACAGAGAACAGAAACACCAGCTGAGAGGGAAACTCAAGATGCACGCTACACTAACTCATCACTCAGGCTCAGGGTTTGAAATTGAAAACTGCAAATTAGGAATTATGAGTCACCTTTTCCCCTTTCGTTGCCAGCAGTTGCCACTGGTTGTTACCTAGGAAACCAGGTGTGAGCTGTCTGTGTACACCACAACAGAAGTCTTCACTGAGGCCTCTTCCAGAGATGGTGTGCCATCACTGACTGACACAACCCTTGTTTTAAGTTGTTTATGTCCAACATTTGGCTCATAAATTCCCACTCTAAGAACTTTGTATAAACTTTAAACTGTAACTGCAGCATCATGAGACTCGATATCTATTTTTCACGCATGCATTTCTTAGTTTAGTGTCGCTGCTGCAGTCGACTAGTGTTTTTTTCACAGTCAATTGTTAGCATTGTTTGTAAAATAACATGTTTTTTTCCCCATCATAGTAAAATCTTTAGCGTGGTGATGCTGGTGGAATAAGACAAGCAGGCTGACATTTTACAGTCCAGTCAACAGCATTAATGGCCGATTAACTGATGATGGAATTTGCTACCTTAAACAGTGCAAAGCCATGTTTCATAAGAAGAAAATTAAGTAGTTAAGCAGTTAGACAGATAAGAAAATTTTAAGCAGTTAGTAGTTAGCATTAGCATGTAGCATTTGCACCAGCTAAATGATAGCATCAGCACTGGTCACTACCTGGAGCATCTCCTAAACGGGCCTGGGTCAGCTGAACATGGCAGTGCTGTTTGAATTAGCAGTTAGCATTAGCATTTAGCAGCTAGCTAAATGGTAGCATTGGCACTGGTCACTACCTGGAGCATCTCCTAAACGGGCCTGGGTCAGTTGAACGTGGCAGTGCTGGTTGGATTAGCAGTTAGCATTTAGCAGTTAGCTAAATGGTAGCATCGGAACTGGTCACTACCTGGAGCATCTCCTAAACAGGCCTGGGTCAGTTGAACTTGGCAGTGCTGTTTGAATTAGCAGTTAGCATTAGCATTTAGCAGCTAGCTAAATGGTAGCATTGGCACTGGTCACTACCTGGAGCATCTCCTAAACGGGCCTGGGTCAGTTGAACGTGGCAGTGCTGGTTGGATTAGCAGTTAGCATTAGCATTAAGCAGCTAGCTAAATGGTAGCATTGGCACTGGTCACTACCTGGAGCATCTCCTAAATGGACCTGGGTGAGCTGAACGTGGCAATGCTGGTTAAATTAGCAGTTAGCATTAGATGTAGCAGCTAGCTAAATGGTAGCATCAGCTCTGGTCAATACCTGGAGCATCTCCTAAATGGTCCTGGGTCAGTTGAATGTGGCAGTGCTGGTTGAATTAGCAGTTAGCATTAGCATTTAGCAGCTGGCTAAATGGTAGCATCGGTACTGGTCACTACCTGGAGCATCTCCTAAACAGGCCTGGGTCAGTTGAACGTGGCAGTGCTGGTTGAATTAGCAGTTAGCATTAGCATTTAGCAGCTGGCTAAATGGTAGCATCGGTACTGGTCACTACCTGGAGCATCTCCTAAACAGGCCTGGGTCAGTTGAACGTGGCAGTGCTGGTTGGATTGTGTAGCAGCAGTGTGAACTGGCACTAGGGGGGGTGACTCTGGGACACCAGAGTTCACCTCCTAGCCTCCTGGAGGTGTCGTGGGACTAAGTAGGAGAAACAGCGTTGAAGGGAGGTTTCCACCTGATGACCCCCAGAGACGTGTTAGGAATCACTGCTCACTGGTAGGTATAGAGACAGATTAGGGATCCTAGGTCCTTCATGGAGGATGGATCCTTTGTTTTTGAGCACAAGTGTCTGGTGTTTAAATTAATTAGACGAATTTTTTTGTAATGGAAAATCCACAACAAACCAGTTTCAGTATCAGATGAAATGGCATCACTCCAGCTCTCCAGGACCATCCCATAGGCAGTGATTACAGGCTGCCTACCATGTGTACGTTCGACGTGTGGGCTGTGCTGCTGGCTGCTGAGGAGCCCTGCATCCCATCACAGGCTGTAATGGAATCCAGATGTCTGCCTGTCTGTTTAAGGCTCATAATCAATAGCCTCACTCACAGCAGCTCTGACTTTCTCTGCCTCTCTTTCCCCTCTGACAGCTTGTTATGAGAGGATCCGCGGAGGAATGGCATGTCCGTGCTGCAAACAAGTAGAAGTGCGTCAAGAGTGAGATTAACTAATTGGATTCCTCGCATGGGTTTCTGTTTGAAGGAGGTAGGGGGTGGATGTGGCGGATTTGGAAGTGATCCCTCCCTGTAGCCTCAACAAGCTACATGACACTACAGGCTTGTTCCTCCAATTCCCAGACATCGACCCTGGGAATCCAAGAGTGATGGAAGGAGGGGGATTCCCATGAAAAAAAGGAAGATCTGTCCAAATAAATAACCTGAAGTGGCACTCAGAGCAATGCAGTGCATCTCTATTTCCTGTGACTGCTTCCTGCCGTCAGACAGCATCGCTTTATATCTCAATTCATGAGCTTGTGCCAGGGGAAACATTATGAAGCTAATGCCTTTTTCTTCCAGCGCGAGGGGAAGTGGAGGGTATGTATGCAGCACGGGGTTACAGCAGGAAGAGGCAGAGGTGTGGTGATTGGGGTGTGCAGGTCGCGACCTCCTACTTGTAATGATCATCTGATGGATGTTGCGAGCCTGAGGTCAACTGTGTGTCAGAGGAGAGCAGGGAAGTAGAGCAGCTCCACACGGTCAGGATGTCTGAGCCTGTTGCACTGTGAATAACATTTAACAGGCCTTTAATGGTCGACTCAGTTGACACCATCAGGAGTCAGACTGCTTCCAGGAAGGTCCGTGTTCGTTTTCGTTATTTTGAGATTTCAAAATAAAAACGAAAAATAAACAGTTTCCCGTTTTTTTCAGTGATAATACAAAATGAAAAACAGAAAACGGGCCCTAATCCATTATCCATTATCCGTTATCTGATTTAATTAGATGTGTTTGTAAATGGAAATTAAAATTAAAATACACCTGTGGAAAACTTATTTCTCTACTTCCTGTTGGTTTTGGCTCCGTGACCCGTCTGACTTGTGATGAGGAAGGATCTGGTATCTAAAGCTCCAGTGTTATCTCACTGTTAGCAGACCTTGCTGTGTGCCGTGGCCTGATGAAGACCCACTGTGGGGTCCAAACGTTGCTTGGCTCACATTGTTCACTATTTCACAGTGGACTTTTCACCAGCGTGGGGTTTATTTGTCCCTTTGGAGGGACCTTGTGGTGCCGCTAACTCTGCTGCTAGCGCTAAATCGCTAGCGTTCGGCTGCTTTTCGGGACGTCTTTGGGGAGGTTTGGAGGTTTTCTGTTACTTTAGCTTTGCCAGAAAGCAAAGTAGCGATTTAGCGCTAACTGCGGAGCTAGCACTAAATCGCTAGGTCCGCCATTTAGCAGAGTTAGCTAAATCGCTAGCTCCTCTTCAAAAGTCAGACGGGTCACGGAGCCAAAACCAACAGGAAATAGAGAAATAAGTTTTCCACTGGTGTATTTTAATTTTAATGTCCATTTACAAACACATCTAATTAAATCGGATAACAGATAATGGATAATGAATTAGGGCCCATTTTCCGTTTTTTTATTTTGTATTATCACTGAAAAAAACGGGAAGCGGTTTATTTTTTGTTTTTATTTTGAAATCTCAAAATAAGAAAACAAATGACCGCGACGTGCACGGACCCAGGAGCCTCTCCATTTGCTGCTTTCTATTCTTGATGCAAACACTTCATCCAGCTTACTGGTTTTTATTTCTTCCAAGCGGCATGTCTTTTTAGTTTCAATCGAAGCGTCTGGACGTGCTTGAGTTTCTCTTTCTTGCAAGTCCAGACGCTACGATTGAAGCTACGAGGATAACCATGACCTGGACGACCGAGGATCTTCACAGACGTGACCTTTAAGCGACTTGGTTTGCAGAGAGAGCTGCAGAAAAGCAAACGCCACTTTAACAAAACCCAAGAAGCCATGTAGGTTTGTTTCAGAACAGATACGTCTTCATGTGAAACCTTGATGCTGCACCATCATGATGCCTCACCGACTTTCTGTTCTCAATAAAGAAAAGACAGAGCGGTCATCAGCAGAGCTCGGCTTGGCGGCTCTGATAACACCGTACTCTCCAGTGTAACTGCTGAGATTTGCCAGTACGATCACCAACCTCACACAGGTCAACGGGCCAAGAAAGGAAAGCAGCTCACCAGTCAAACAGGCCGTAAACAGGCCAACAGTTCAGCGATGTTACCCAAAGTGCTTTCTTTTGGGGGGATGTGTGTACGAACTGTGATGGATGCTCACGTCTTTACTTCCAGATCAGTCGGGATGAGCTCGAGTTGGTCTGAAAACTTGCCCTACCTGGCTCCTTGTCAGTGATGTGACCACATTCCCATGTCTTAGCCTTTAACTCGGTGGGTGCAGAGTGGTCAAAGTTAACGTCGGCTTATTAATTATCATATAAAGCAGGAAAAATATTTATGTTTTGTTCATTTAAATCAAGAAGTACAGTGGTCCCTCGTCTATGGCGGGGTTAGGTTCCAGAACCAACCGCGATAGGCGAAAATCCGCAAAGTAGTGACTTTATATTTCCACGCTTGGGTTCCAGAAGCCTTAGAAGGAGCAGAACATTTGTTCGACATTGTAGAGCTGAAATAAACCCAACACAGCGACCAGACGTCCATGTGGAACGGACAAGATGCTGAACGCTGCTGTACACGGGAGACGGAGGAGGCTGATGCTACGGTCGCTGAGCCAATTAGAGCCCAGGATGCAGAACGCAGCGCTCTGATTGGCCGCCTCCCATCCATCAGCCAATAGCGTGTCGTGTAGCATCTCACGTGGGCAAACTAGCTCAAGAGGAAGCGAAAGTTTACTCATCTGCTGTACGCTTTTATTTCCATTTAATATTCTTCTTAATCCGTGATACAAAATTAGATATATGCAATTTAAAAATCTGTGATACAGTGAGGGACGACTGTATTACATGTAAAAGATGTGCACCAAGTATCCACCTGAAGCCAAATTTAAAATCGAGTTAACACTATGCCGAACAAACGAAAGCATGGAACTAGCATAGCACTAGAACATTTATCTGACTCTGAGATGTTGTTGGTTTGATTGAGTGTAGTTTTTATCCATCTGCACACATATTAGCTGCACAAACTGCTGTGTAAATGTACTTACAGCGAGCAGGCCGGCTCTTGATGAGGGCCACCGGGAGAGGAGCAGTAGATGTGGGGTTGAGGCCTCCGTCCGTCCGTAGTGGGAATAACTCCGTGTCTCTCTGATAAAGGCAGCTGGCTCTGGCAATGCTCAGTAAAGTTTTATAGTCAGATATGCACAGATGATTAGGACAGCTGTGCAGTGTCATATATTCCTAAACAAACCCTGCAGGAACTGAACTCTCACCCCTTGCACATATGGGTTACAGGGCTCGCACTCACTCTCTAGTTCAGGCACTTAAATATGTGCAATAGAAAGACGCACACACACACACACACACACACACATGCACACACACACACACTGCAAGAGGAGAACAAGTAAGTCACAGTGTGCTGACTGGGTTGCATGAAAGCTTTGACTGTGTGACCCTTATTTAACCAGTATAAATCATGCTCTCCCTTAAGGTTGCAGCCTCAGAAACGGCTTTACTGTAACCGCAGAGATGCAAACAAGGACAGTAATTAAGATCCCTCGGCCGCATCTGAGTCTGTCTGCTAAATCAGCTAAACGGAAGTGGGACAGAAGGATGTGAAACCGAGCGGCGATTTCTATAAATCACCTGTTCGCTCTCACTTGTGCGTGTCCTCTCTCTGGTTGCCGTGGCGACGAGCGTGAGGCGCTGGAATTGTTTCGATCAAAGCGGCGGTGTAAAACTACGCCGCCTCGAAGGCCCCGGCCGTTTTCTCCACCGCAGCTCTGTTTATTTTGGAACAAGGACAAGACAAACACAAGTGACGTCTTATTTATTTTCCTGCTCTTGCCCTTCTACCCCCTTAACAAGCAGATTCATGAAGAAGAATTCCTCGATAATCCATCAGTATCAGTCCAAAGTGTGTGCACTCCAGAATGTTGACACCAAACACACACACCCGCATGCAGATATAATGGAGCGTGACCAGGTCTAATGCTGCAACACAGGCAGATAATAAGGGGCAATATCAGATAAGAGGGGCACGAGCAGCGAGGCACGTGACAGGCTTGATAGCGGCGGGTCCCTGGGGTGGTCTGAACACTGCAGGCTTGTAGCTGCTCACAGCAAACTAAACAGTCAAGATTCAAAAGTTAAAGTGCTTTAATGATGAAGAACCTCTGTTAGTTTGCTCTTCATGCTCACTTCTTGCTTATGTGACTTTTAGAGCTTCTTGGTCCTGGTTTAAAAAAAAAAAAAAAAGCTTAAGTAACATGAACCAACAGCTTCCTCTTAAATTCTAACATTTGATTTGATAAAGATAAAACATCTGTAGGTGACGTGTCATTTACTGGTTAAATGGCCAAAAATATTATTAGTCATTTGACGTCAGCATTAGTGGACATGCAGGTTATCTTGTTATTCACTGAGTGATGTTTCGTTTTCACTGTTCTCTATAAAACTGCATCTGCGAGCCACGATAAGAACCAGAAAGAGGAAATGAGGAAACCTCAGACTATACTCAGCAGACTGAACATTTATCTCCAGAGAGGCCGTACAGGTGACCTCAGTTGCAACATGTGTCAGGTCCTGCCTGGTTGCTTGTTTGTGCTGCACGCAGGAAAACCATGATCCTAGTGTAACCTCAGAGTCTGGATGTAAACCTGAGCCTCTTCAGTCCAGGTCTTGCACAGAGTCCAGGTTTCAAACTAACCTCCTAAAGAGGCTTCATTATTTTTACTTCTCCAGCTTTAGTTTGAAGGCAGCAGGGAGGAAAAGTTCAGTTTAACAGCAAACTTTACAATAAATATAAAATATAACTGCACTTGAATCGTCCCCACTTTGAGAGTTGTGCGTAAACCCTACAATCTAACCTCCATAATATGATATTCTCATCACAGAGACAAATAATCATTTGACGAGCCTGGAAGCCAGCGCTGAGGTCGAACATGTAAGCAACTCTCTCATTTGCACACACATAACGTCAGCTCCGTCCGATGCTTGGACCCAGCACACGTTTAGTTAGAAAGCCGCAGGCAGTTCAGCCCCGTCTCAGAGAGCAGAGTGAAAATTTGCTGCTGATGACAGGTCATATGAAATGAAAGTGCTTTTTACATCCTCTCCTTTGTGTTTGCATCTCAGCGGGCAGCCGGAGCTCGGCCATAATCCCCCTCCCAGTGTGTACATCACTCAGTGAATTCAGCCGCTATGGAAACAGGCAGGCGGTCGGACTGCTGCCATTTCATGGCTCTAATTAATACCAAACCTCTGCACTCTTCACAAATTACAGCATATACCACACAAGGTTGGCTCAAGACAACAGTCTGCAGTCTGCAATAAAACAGTTCCTTCATGGCCACATTAAAACAGGGCGGTAGGTCAGAGGACTTTCAGCTTATAACTGATTACTGTTGGCCATCGGCTCCGAGTGTGTAGGCCGTGTATTATTGGAGAGCAGCGGTGAAAGAGCGCTTAAGTAGTGCTGTCCAGGTGGAGGATTCTCTGAGGGATTCTCCACTGAGAGAGCCATCCAAGGACAACCAGGAGAATGTTTCAGTGGAGGCAGGGGGGAAGGGCTTTTGTTCGGGCAGAGCGGGAGGACTTGGCCACCCCACAGTGCCCCGCTGGCTGTGGTCTGCAGCCAGTGCAGCAGTAGGTAGCTCTGGAGCCAAGGTAGAGTGAGAAAGGAAGGGAGGAAACTCAGAGAGAAACCATGAAAAATGTGGAGCATGAAAATGTCTCCCTTGGTTTATGGCAACGCAGCCTGGCTTCCAAGAGAAACACATCTTTAAATTTAACTTGAGATGTCTCTTTTTTTCTCCTTCCACTCCCAACTGCTGGCAAGGGCCGGGTTCTGCAAGCGAAGCCAAGATGCTTGGAAACTGTGACCATGTTAAAAAAGCACTCAATAATGTGGCTTTTTGGAAATGTGGCGACAGCTTCTGTACGAGGGGCTCCGCTTTCAGCGTCGGTGAACATGTTTAGTGCGTGTGCAGCTGCAGAAGAGATCTCAGCAGCAAATACTCAGGAAAACACTTGATTTAGACGCTGCAGGCGTTTTTACCCCGGGCTAATACGAGTGTGAGGGTGGGAATATTGAAACTGGATCATGATGTTAAATATTCTGCAGATTCAATTTACAAGCAGCACATGTGACAAACTGTTTCTTGGCAGTGAAGTCGGTTTATTGTCTGTTTCTCCAAAGCGTTTTCAGACACTCCTGCCTCATACACAGGGAGAAATATCACGAGCAAAGGGCTATAAATAAAAGACTCGATACCGGTTGTTCCACTGAATTGGATTAAAATGATGTGGGGTGGTTGGAAAAAGCTTGGTCTGGTATCAAATTAAAGCTTCATACCAAGTAATAATATTTTGCTAGTCTCAGGAGGAAGTAATCTCTCATGCCGATGATTCAGAGCTCGTTTGCGAAAAGAGCATCCAGCCCGTGTCATAAATCAGAGCTGGATGGAACAAACATACCTCTGGAGGAGCGGAGGGGCATCGCTCTTTGAATAAAACGCTCCATTGATCGTGAACACACTGGGCTTTGTGTTTGATGGGCCTTTTAACACCTCTGTGTGCGGCCGAGGGCATAAACATTAATCTGCACGTGAGAGATTAAAATTAAGCTTGGTTGAGAGTCAGATAAAGGAACACAGCGTTTGGTCAAGGAGGATTTTAAGTCGGTAGGTTTGCTGCTAATTTATACTTTCACCCAGGTTTGGCAGAATAATGAAGTTACTCATGGGAAGACAAGCTATCCATATGTGTAGTTTGTGTTTCTGTTGGGTTGTTTAAGCAAACACAACAGCAGAAATCCTTTTTTTAATTTACTGAGTCAGAAACGAGGAGCTCTGGCTTTGCCTTAAATACCACAGTGTTGATTTTACATTACAGAGAGCAGACGACTGTGGATGTGAACAATCAGGAACACCAGCGAGCGACATGTGTGAGCTTATTTTGCTAACACTCAGTCAAACCAAGCTCACTTAAATAACCACAATAATTAAAAACCAGCGCTAACACTGGGTCAGAACAGAGCAGGTCACGTTAAACCCAACTGGGTCAGTTTTATTCTCATTGAAGCGAAATTAGCGTTTAGCTTTGACCAAGTATGAAAGCTAAAACAGTGTTCACATGCTAATGCTAACATAAACATGACAACATAACACCTAGCAGAGGCCAGTCTGTGTGCATGATGTCAGCCTCTACGTATGAAACCTAATTCTTTAGTTATTAACCAAATATTTCCTCTATTATTATCATTGCAGTATATTAACCTTGCCACCGGCCTTGCTAACCTGGAAATGCTCACTGAGGAAATGTTAGTGGAAAAATATCTAATTAAAACAACGAGGGCCGTCCTGAGCAGCAGCTAACGGGAAGCAGCACCTCCTGACAACATGCACGTCCCAAACACACGGCGCTGCGACTGAATCAAACCACATTAACAACACTGTACCGACGGCACAGCGGCCGGGAAGGACCGCTCCAAAGGGAATGTAGGTCAGAACCGTTTGTAGTACCGAGGGCATTAAGTAGAATCACTGGGAAGGAGAGCAACACTGAGATGGCAGCATAAGGACAAAGAAACAAAAGACGACACCCATCACTAGACGCCCTGCTGGGTCTGAACATGGGGTCAGGAAGTGCTAACCCAACACATTAGCACTAGCTTCAATCGTGGCATCTTGAGTTCCTTGAAGACGTTTCGCCTCGTCTTTGAGGAAACTTAAGATGCTACGATTGAATCCACGAGGACAACCGTGACCTGGATGACTGAGGCTCCGTCCACATGAAGCCTTATAGCTTCTAAAACGTTCTTCATAGAGACGGAGCTGTTCCAGTAAATGTGTCCGTTCATGAAAACGATGTAAAACACATGCCAGGCCTGTTGGTGGCGCTATGACGCCGTAACAGAGACAAGCTGAAACTGGTGGCATGTAGAAATCTGTATAGGATGTAAACATAGAACATGGCGGCGGCAAATAGGAGTGGAGGAGCTGGTAGGACTCTAGTCTGGACGGACGATGAGGTGGAACTATCAGCAGGACATACGCAGCTCTATACGGAGACATGGTTGTCGTCGTTCTCTGAGTTTGGAGCATCTATGGAGAGGTGGAGCTATGAGGCAAGAGGACAGGACGTAACAACGGTGACATATAAACGGCGTTTTCAGATCTTTGCTCTCTGGGACCTAGGTTCAGAAAGGATCGATTTCAGACCCCCAGAACGCCGACTTGGTGGACGATACACGGGTTGGATGGACTATTGGTGGGTTTAGGTCTGGACTTGACTTCCTGTGGACGGGGGCTGAGAATAATCAGATCTCTTTATCTTTGGAACACGCAACAACGTACTACGACTTTCCACCACTGTGGCCATCAGCTGCTCCCCACGACGTCGAAACATCCAACCAACCAACCGTCCACCATCTATACACCTCTTAGCTTAATCCACTTTAGAAGAAGAGAAGGTTTTGTGTGTCCATGAGATAATTTTAACCACCGTGTAGCCCTCCTGATGCAAAGTGAAAATAAAAAAATAAATTTGTGGAATAAAACCAAATCCTCCCGTCTCTCCTCATGTAGTTTCTTGAGGCCCCGTCCTCATGAAAATACACAGGTTGGATGATGTGAGTTTAGACCTGGGCTCGTCTTCATGTGGACGAAGCTGAGAATCTTCTCAAACAACTTCTTTCAGGAGGCCCAGCACAAAGCAAACAGAGGCCAAAGGCACAGACTCAGGCTTGCAGTCCTCCGTCTTTTTGCTGCATTTCTCAACATCTTTTTTTTTTTTTTCTACCTGTCTCTCCTCCAGGAGGCCTGCGGGCTCTGAGGCCTGCACTGATGCATTACAGCGGCGGAGGAGAACCCTCCACCGGCCGATCAAACGGCCTCGCAGATAATGCCTCAAAGCGCCGGAGACGTCGCGGCTTTCAGTCACGTTAATCCCCGAACAACTGCAGACAGAACCCTCCCTCCGTCTGCGCCCGCTGAGGTAATTTGTTTCACACAGTTACTCTCTCAAAGCGTTAAATATTAGTGGAATCCTCGAGGCCCGTTTGTTTTATAGATTGCCCTGTCCTGGGCTGCCATCGGGGACGTATAGGACAGCTTTTAATGGAGGCGGAAGGCTGACATTAAATACAGGCCAGATGGACTTTCTCCTATCTTCCTCATAAAACCCTTAAGGCGCTTCACAAATCAAGGCCTCTCAGTGTTTTGTTAAGCGTTTGGATTGTTATTGTTATTGTACATTTGCAAATACTAATGTAGTTTATGGCTTTTTGAGCATAATTCGAGACCCGACCCGCCCAGACATTTAATACGTAAGCGGTTAACACTTAATATTAGGTTGATAAAGTGCTCGAGGCTTTTACTGCCTTTCCACGGAAACCGGCCGCCATAACTCCGACGGGTTCAGCGTGAATTAAGAGTGACGATTAAGAAAAGCTGCCATCCACCTCTCGGCCGCCTCGTGCCAAGCCAGTTTACGAGGAGCCGTCGCCGAGCTGGGCCTGAAATATCTGCTGCAAGGGAGAGAAACAAAAGACGGCAGGTATACTGTACAGCCCGGCGGAGGGAGGACGGAGAGGGGGGGACGAAAAGTGAAATTCAAGATGCTTAAGCTAAAACGGAAAAACTGCAGCTCTCCAGGGGTCAGTCCTCTTTCCGGCGGTGAGAAGAGTGGACCCCACGGTCGGCGGGGTCCGTGGCGGGCCGGGTTTGTGGGTCAGTCGCTATGATGTTGTTGTTAACATGACAACAGATAGCAGAAGCTCTCCGGGGCTGCAGCCTGAGAGAGCAGGGATTCATTCCACATCGCAGCGTGGCTTCACGTCGAGCCTTTCCGCTCTCAGATTGTTTGGACGAAGTGTTTGTGTCAGAAAAGCAGCAGTGGAAAGAAACAAAGAGCATTTGGAGACTTTTCTACTCCAGTATTTCCAGTTTACGCCCCAATATAGCCTTTCTCTGCCATGTTTACTCCCCTAGTTTGTGTTCCACAGCTATCTCTGCTCTTAATGAGACGCCTAAACGTATAGAAAACAGCCAGAAGAGCTTCAGCAGGTCGAGGTCGGGTTTGTTCTTCAATTAAGCGAAAGCCGTAGCAGTGGAGGAAGAAGTGCTCTTATCTTTAGCTTAAGTAGCAGTTTAAAAACACTCTGTCAAAGTGGAAGTCATGCATTAAAAATCCTACTTTAGTGAAGGTACCTAGCATCAAACTGTTCATTACATCTTTGGTTTGCAGCTTCTCGTGTTGTTGCTGTTGAAGTCAAACCCATGAAGTCATCAGATAAACGCAGCAGCGCCGCTTTAAAGTGGCATGATGTGAAAAATACTCCAGCAGAGCACAGAACTAATCCGGGCATCGTAAACTGACGGAGATGTAACCGAGATCGAGTCCTTAGCTGAGTCAAAAGGCGACACGAGGGTCCGTTAAACCTCCGAGCGGCACGGAGAGAACTTTAAAACAGAACGGAAACGTAGAGGAAACGTCACCGGACAGGTAGACGAGAACAAAGAGCACCTGGCTGCAGACCTCCACTGTGAGGACAGGAAGTAACGGGTAAAAAGAAGGAAAGGACATTTAAAGCGTCCAGTCCGGTAGGTGGCGGTGACGCATGTGAAGTTGGTTTGCTAACCGCTAATTAAATCAAAAGAAGAAGAAGCAGCCGTTTAACGAGTGGTTGTGGCTGTTTCTCAGTATGTGTCCACGGTACGACCATGATGTGACACAAAATGTAGTTTTAAGATTATTTGAGGTGATAAAATGGTTGTATAAACATCAAATCTGTGGTCAGTTTATCAGATAAATTCTGCTTATAAATTGACTCCAGTGATGTTGGAGATGTGAGTGTCCCCGTTAGACAGCTACTACCGGGCGGTCAGCGCTCACAGCTCCCCGCTGACAGCAGCCTTAGCTCGGATAGACTTTCTGAAATCTGCCGCTGGCTCTGACGGTTCTGTAGCAGGATAGAAGTAGTTTTACGGGAATCTAACGGTCACACTTTTGTTATTTAATGTCCCCGGTCGCCGACTTTGTCATTATATTAGTAATTATTGTGTTGTCTTCATCACCTGTAGCACGTCTTTGTTCTATTCTTATGACTGTAACTGTGCATTAAAATAACATTTAAGGATTTTTCTGTTAGCAGGAATAAAAACTCACAATGGGGCTCATTCTCAAAATAACAAGTTTAATATATAAATTAAAACCATATATACTATAGACGATGGTCTAGTAGATTTTACGTTGTATTGCTAATGCATTAGCGTGAAAATTAATTCCACCGGAAGTGCCAACAAGATTTTATTTTGTATTGCATCCCGTGCATTTCCTGTCCTGACAGTGGAGGTCTGCAGCCAGGAGCCTCTCGGCCTGTCCTGTACCTGTAGCAGTAGGAGGGAAGCATCATTATTAATGTCAGTCTTTACCTGGTGCAATAGTTCCTGTGCCGGTGCATCTGTTTGCTTCAATTCTCAGCTTATATTTAATTTAATTTAATTTATTCGACAGGCCTCAGACACTCTGAGTCTTGTGCTTTGTGCTCTTATCTGATTGACCTCATTACTAACCTTTGTTTGTTCTTTATTTCACGACAATTCCTCATCTTAGAAGATATTTTCAGACTACAGGCCGGTTTTTAGATTGTGGATTGTGGTTAAAACGTTGTGCTCTGCAGGATTTATCATGGATAAGACCCTAGACATGTGTCTGTGCAAAACAATGCAGTGGTTATTTATCTCCCGTTAAGTCCGTCAGGCTTATTTTCCCACCATCAAACCTCTTCGCTCGCTAGGATTATTAATTTCTCTGACGGCCTTCTGTCTCTGGGGTGGAAGGTTCTGGATGAGTTGGATATTTTACATGAAGCAACCAGAAATGAATATTGACCTTTGTTGAAACGCGTGCAGTTCGAGTAATGAGGAGTCTGAGGAGGTGTCCTTTAGAGATTTATGGGAGTCTTGTGAAATGCAGCGACTCCAAGGGGGGAACGTCCTGACGTCATCAGACAGCCTTAATCTGATTTAATCGTGCTGCACATGAAGCTACGTGGATCAACTCCTGTCCTTTAAATTCTACGCAGTCACCTCCAACCATCATGATAAGGCCGATTAGGAAATTAGGTTTCAACACTGCAGCGTCCGCTCATGTTCGAAGGCAGCTCTGCAGAGCGTTAACCCTGCAGGTGGAGGTCCCGAGCAGCTCTATAAACGGAGGACATGTTGATCGTATCTGCGCCTGGGTGCATGAAATACACTCCTCCGGGTCGTCGCTGCTTTCTGGAGCCAGTAAATGTACACAAACTATAAATTACCCTCTTGTTCCGCGCTGCCAGAGAAACTCCGCTCACATTAATGCACTTCTAGGAGGAGGCCTGAGGACTTCTACATTCATCACAGAGATCCAAGTTTAAAAAAAGTAACAATCCTCTTTTTATTAGAGGCCTGCATGTAACATGAGTCAGTTATTAGTTTGTATTTATTCATAATTATCTTTTATTTTTATATCTTTTATATTTATATCTTTTTTTGTGAACTAAACCAGTCATATCGTGCAGCTATTGTCCTTCATTGCTTTTATACTGAGGGCAGTAGTGAACTTGTAACCGGTGGTCGCTGGTTCGAGTCCCCGGACTGGCAAGAGGCTGAGACGGTAAAGTCACCACCACTGTGGGCCCTTAAGAAAGGCCCCTAACCCCTAAGTGCTCTGCACCACGGCAGCCCCGGTATCAATACAGGTTCGATTATTATTATTGATTATTTATGACGTGAATCCGGTGCGTTCACGGTCTCCTTAAATTCAAGTCTTCTTTTTATTTTCTCGGCTTCAACTGCGAATGTAATAATAATAATAATAATAATAATAATAATAATAATAATAATAAAACGACTTTCAAAGTAAGAAAACATTTTATTTACAATATTTTCAGTGCAAATTATTAACAAAAAAATAGCACAACTATACACCAGAACCAACACAACGCACCGACTGGGCCGTGAAGTCGTGACATTTCATTTACGACGTGAAACGAGTGGTTCCAAACCTAAAAGTTCACAACCGCGTGTTTTCCGTGGGTTGAGGAGAAACGTGAGAAAAACGACGGCCAGCAGGCAGACACCGGAGGAGGCCCAGAGTCCGTCCGTTAAATTAAATAGTTCCCTCGGAAACGGTGCGCTCTGCTGACCGGTGACGACCCGGTGCGCTCCGGTCTGCAGCTGCTCGGTCCGTCGTCCTCCTCCCCGGTGACCTCTACACGAGCTCCTGGGAGGCCGCCGTGTCCGTGTCCGTGGCCGTGGCCGCTCCCTCCGCGCCGCCTCCGCTCATGATCACGCTCGTCTTGCTGCGCTCGGTAACGTCCCCGGGTCCCGGTGCGCTCTCCTCCGGGGCCTCGTCCGACTCGCACTCGCTCCGGGCCTCGCTCTCGCACTCGGACTCGGTGGGCTCTTTGGGGTCCCTGCTGCCGGACTCGCTCGGGTCCTTCTGGTCCTTCTCCTTGTCCTTCTGGGCCTGGGCCTCCTTGGAGTGTCTCCACTTCATGCGCCTGTTCTGGAACCAGACCTTCACCTGGAGACACAGCAGCGGTCAGATAAACCCAGAGAGCAGAGACCTTTACCTTATTATCATCATCATCATCATCATCATCATCATCATCGTTATTATTAGTATTATTATTATTATCATTATCATTATCATTATTATCATTATTATCATTATTATTCTGCACTCTCCTGGTTTTTCTTGTCCTCAGTTATTCTGTAAATTTCCAGCTACATTTGAACAACATGTTTTACATAAAATAATGAATTTAAGAAATGTAGGAATAAAAGAATAGATTAAATTATCTAAAATATACATTATATTTTTACAAAATTAAATATAGTGTATTTTAAATTTATAAAATGCATAAATATATGTTATAATAAATTCTAATAATATTAGAGAAATATTATAATATATTTTATATATTATAATATGTAATATGTTTATATCTTTAAAATATAATATAATTTTTGATTTATATAATGTAATTTAATTTTTAAAAAATGCAATCATGTCATATAAAGAATAAATTCATGAAATGTAAGAATAAATTTAGGGGATCAATAAATTATTTCTGATTCTGATACGACACAAAAACCGTGAGCATCACCTGACTATTTCTAAATTGTCAAATAATAATAATTATAACTATAATAATAATAATACATTTTATTAAATGGCACCTCTCAAAACACTTCATGTCACTTTATATTTAGCGCTATGTGACGACTTATGTTGTAAATATGTGCTATATAAATAAAATTGAATTGAATTGAACTCCGGGACTCTTTACAGAGAAATAAAAACTCAGTAAAATAAATAAAAACCACATTAACATGGAAGTGAAGGGACGGACTGTATGCGGTTTTTAAGAGAAAGGTTTTTAGATTTGAACTGCAAACATTCAAAAACACACCGTCTGAATATTTTCATTTTCTTATTCTTTCTTCTAACTGACTGATAAATCCATCGGCCCTCTTTGCACGTTCTTCAAGTCAAACCAGTCGTCAGGAGGGTTTCATGTTGCTGGGAGAGGCCTGCTACCAGCTGGGACTCAACACGTCCAGATAGAAGCTTCTCACATGTGGCCTTCAACCAGAAAACTCACAGTATAAGAGAATCTGTCTCTGTGTTATTTAATGGATCACTGCTCCATGTGGTGAAGTCTCTCTGACATCAGTACCTGACTGCTGTGAAATGTGAAAAAGGCCTGGATCCAGCCTCTTCAGCCTGTTCAATATTATTTACAGACTCCAGGTTGAATCTAAGAACATGTGAGGATTAAACTCAAACAACCAGAGCTGCTTGTGTTTTATTTTATCCAATCAACCACAAATCTGAACACATTAATTTATATTTCATGTCCTGAGGAGCTGCAGGTTTTACTATCGGCCTGCTGTAAAATAAACTGTGAAATTTAAAAACACAGAGGCTGTTTCGTCGTTTTCACATTGATCATTAGGAGTTAACAGAACATGCAGCTTGTGGAGCCTCAGAGTCACAGAAATAGAAATAAACAGTAAGAAACTAAATCTGGATTTTCGGTTTGCATGCTTTTAAAATCTAAAACCTTGTGTTTGTCTACATTCAATATTCAATACATAAATAGATGCTGCTGTTTCATCCCCTCCATCACTGCTGATTAACTCAGTAAAATCTAACTCGGATAATAGTTAAAATCCACTTCAGGCTCCACAGATGAGAGAATGATTTTATTTTGAAAACCTCCCCCTCTTCCTGCCTCTCACCTGAGCGTCCGTCAGCCCCAGCATGGCCGCCAGCTGCTTTCTGTCCGGCTTGGTGACGTACTTCTGGATCTCGAACCTCTTCTCCAGGCCTTTCCTCTGCAGGTTGGAGAACACGGCTCTGGACCACGACCTCTTCCTCTTGTACGTCTGAGGCATCGTGTCCTTGGTGAGGACGGCGTAGGGCCCTGCAAGACACGGGGAGCACCGTTAAAGCACGGGGGGTCCGGGCACGACGGGGACAGCCCACCCCCGACACCAGAGACCCGACGGGCCTTTTCAAGTCTGCTGCGGGCCTACATGAAGGTCTACCTGGGAAGGTGTCCTGAAACTGATGCTGGCCTGTTTGCCTGCTGCTGCTGCTGCTGCCTAGTGAACTCATCATGGCGGACGCGTCGCTCATCCCCGGGTCTATGGAGGAGAAGTACTGGCTGGCCGGAGGCTGAACGGGGACGTGGATGCCTGACTGACGGTTCGAGCTAACGATGGACGTGAGATCTGTTTCAGAGCGAGAGATGACGGGCTTCAGTGAGCACAGACACACAGGCAACCTGCAAGAAGACTACACCTGACTGGGGGGGCACAGACTAGAGGGGGGGCTGCTTTAAATGCATGGTGGAGCTCTGAACACACTTCCAGCTGCGTGGCTGCTGTTTGGATCTGATCCTGACCTCTGACCTTGTGAGGGACCAGGAGAGGCGCACAACAGAAGACTAACTAGAGCCGGATCAGGGCTGCTGCTCTCAGGTTCTGAGCTTTGGACATGAGCCTGTCTGGTCTTTGGCTACTAGATGATATACAATCTGTAAAGGGACAAACCAGGTCCCTGTTCAGAGCTGGATCAGCCGCTGGAGCTCCTCCAGAAACACCACATATCTCAGTGTGACCTCATTTCTCACCTCTTAGCGACGACTTTTCTTTGCACTTCGGATCAAAGTCTGTGGACAGTATCCGATCAATTCCAAACTTGAGGTCTTTGCTTGAAGGCGGCGGCGCCTGCTGGGAGCTGAAGCCCGTCCTGGAGACTGAAGTCAGCTGTAGTCCGTGTCTGTGGTACGGAGACGCCGGACTCATCCTGGCGCCGTACACGGACGGTTCGGGCGCCACGGGAGACGGACGCAGCGGAGAGCCGCCGGAGTGCGCCTGCTGAGCGCGGTGGTGCTGGTGGTGGTGGTGGTGTCCCATGTGCACCATGAGGGCCGACGATCCCTGGATGTTCTCCGCGTCTCCAGCCTGCAAAATGTCCGCGATGCAAAAAGAGGGTTTCTTCATTGTATCCACAGCGAAGCCTCCGGCGCAGTACGCGGACCAGAGGCTGAAGTTTGATGCGTAAAACGGGTTGAGCCCAGCCGTGTACATCTTCCCCGCGTAGCCAGCCTCTAATGCGTCGTATTGTTTCTCAGAGGAGTGTATACCAGGACAGGCATGTAGGAAAAAAAAACCACGGGCAGCGTTTTAGGAGGATAGATGACCGTCCTCTTTAAGTAAGTGCCAAAATCGCCTAACTCTGAAATCCAAACCCCGCAGCTCCGCTCCGAAGCTCCTCCGCTGACACTGATTGGTTGCCTTCCGAGCCAATGGGTGTCCTGCATTTGCTCACATCACACCCTGCAAATGAAGCTGATGTGTAGCACAGTATCTGTCTCACACACACACACACACACACACATGACCGGGACGCTTTGGAACAAATTTAATCCTGAGATGAAGGATTGATCACTTACAGAGAACCTCGTCCTCACCCACACGGAGCGATCTTTACGCACGATCTTTACGCGCGGACCGGCGCTCATTTCACTTCTTCTTTTTAGAGATTCATTGACATTTGCCTCCACAGGGCTGCACACATCTGTCAGCTTTAAATGCAAAATAAAGGAACATCTAATTGAAGCATTAACCACACACACACACACACACACACAGCAGTAGCTCTTTAATAATTACCCGTCCAGCCTCGGGCCCAGGAGAGCCTCTATTAGCGCGGACTCATCCTGTTTTTGATGGGCTGTGATTGGTGCTAAATGAGCGGATGTGCTCGCTAGATTTGCCCCTAAAATTAGAACCCGTTTAAGTATTTTAGGATGCAGCAGAAATCCTTATTTCTTCCGGAGCAGGGGGGGCGGTGGGACGACGACTTTATAATGACTGTTAGAACTTCCCCTTTTCAATATTTGTGCAACTTTATCTCAACCTGCAAGTTGCACGGTGACGCAAATCCGTCCCCGAGCTCATAATAAACAGAGGAAATCTATTCCCCCCTCGAAAACCAAAACACAATTAACTTCAGAGGCGATACTTCATCCGCAAGGCCCCTCCAGATCCACTCGCTGGGCCCGGGCCAGTCAGATGTTATCGCTGTTGACCAGAATCAACGCATTTTAGCGCGTAATAATCAGATGAGCTCCGGCATCGGGCTGCTGCTCATCACTGAGTTCTTATTTAACGAACCGTCCCTCGCATCTTCCCCTGCCGCTGCTCGGGTCCCCCTCCTCCTTCCTCAGACCCTCCGATCGCATGTTTTCTCCTGCATGTGTTGGAACAATGGCCTCTGAAGTCCGCCTTCACTGCGTTTGGATTCATGCGGGCGGAAAAGGGCCGATGACCCTGGACTGGCTGCTATCATGATGTTTTCGAGTGACACTTTTCCGGGTTTTAAAATTAGAAATGACATTTAACGTTTGCCCTCCATCACGCAGTCAAAACAATCCAGGGAAGAGGATGTAAGCAGGCGCAGCGTGCCTCCAGTTATTTCAGGTGCTGATGAGCTTTAAAAGCAGAGGACAGGCCTGGGATCGGCCTTTACGCACGGCCTGTGGCGCTACGCGGAAACGGCTACAGTCATTTTAAACTGGTGTATATAATTAATCCTTTGCATTTATTTCGGATGAGAAGCAATAATAAAAAATGTGTTTATTAAAGGATGAAGCGCATGGCAAGATGGGAAGGTTTTAATACAGCTCAGACTGTCCTTGTGTGGCTACATGGGTGTGTGGTTTACGCAGGCACGAAGAGTCACTGTCCATACAGGATCATATTTTATTTATTACCAAACAAACAAACAAACAAACAAACAAACAGAGGAGCCTTTGTTTCCTGTTGTCTCTTTTGCTTTGGAATACCCCCCCCCAGGTGCATGCTGGTCCTGAATAACCCTCAGGTGACCGAATCTATTAAATCAACCCCCAAAATCAGCTGCTAATGAGCCCAAACAAAACATGATCAATAAGGAAATAATAAAATCTACACAAGAAAATATTATCAAGGAACAAAAACAGATGTTAGAGAAACCTCCAGAGTCACTAAGCAGCTCCTACAAACCCCTGTCCGTTTAAAATAAAAGACTCAAATGAAAATGCAGCCATGTGAAGGTCCAGCTCTGAAAATTTGTATATTCTATGTAATAAAACAGGTCAAAACTGAAGCGCTAATCCTTCCTCCAGAGCCCTGCTGGAGGCTGATCTTTACCTTGAAGTCCTCCGTGGATCGCTTTGACTGATGGCAGGTGGGATTTTACTGCAGGGACGTGAGACCTGAACCTGTCCTAAACCCCCTCCGGAGCCACCGTCAGTCTGAAAGGAGGATTTAGATGTTGTCACAGCGTTCCTCATCTCCTCTCTACATTTCTGAGACTTACTGCGTCACAAGCTTTGATCCAGATGTTAAGGATGTAGGTTTTTATTATCGCCTGAATTTCATTTAAAGCCCGATTTATTAATAATGATACAAACAAAAAAAAATACATAAATGCAATTAATTTTGGTTTATTTTATTTTTGCATTTCGTTAAAGGGCCAATTAAAGACCTCAGATTCCACAGATTAGAATTTCCCGTCGGTCATTTCTCGGGTCGCAGGGTGAAGAATTAACGTGGCTCTAATTTAAACTAATAAATCTAGTTTATTCAACTTGTGAGAGAGAAATGTGATCATCTCCATAAACGTGTAACATCTATGGAGAGTGATCATACTGACGGACCACCGCAGTGAGGCCAGTTGAGGCTCCATCGTCCAGGAGTCTCTCCGTGGATGGAGTCCTGGAGCTGCTGCCCTCCTGGAGCTGCTGCCCTCCTGGAGCTGCTGCCCTCCTCCAGATGAACGTGTCGGGGCCTGATGTTCGGGCCTGATTGCTGGCTGCGTGTTTTTCAGGAAGCCCCATCATCCTCTGCTGGATGATCACATGCTGCTGGACATAATCAAGTGATTTCCATCGTTACGCACGGACCCGCGGCCTCCCTCTGGTCGGACTCCAGCTCGGGCTGAGATCCTATTTCTGGCCGTGTTTGCCCCGAGGAAGGAACTCGGCAGATTTAATGGGACCTGGGCCATTGTACACAGCCTTCTGTACGGCACGCTGCCATCCTCTCCACGGAGGAGGGAAAAAGAGTCGACTTAAAGCCAGACTGATGCGGCCCTGAACGCACCATCGGTCAGCCTCCTGCCCGGGATTCTGCAGCCCCGCAAGGACACCTCTGACCGGGGTGGATGTGTGGAGTGTGGGGCTCTTGGTCGTGATCCTTTACTTCAGTATAGTTATGGAGCCACTGTATTTAAAATGAAGTCAAACTGACCCTGCAGCAAATTAATTAATAGATATGTTTTTATATGATCATTATTAATGTGCATTAGTCACGTGGCATTTGCTTTTCATTATGCCAGGAATGCATTAGAGCTAAATTAGTTACAGCCTTGGTTTAATAATAATAATAATAATAATAATAATAATAGTAATAATAACTTTTATTTGTAGAGCTCCTTTCATACAAGGTTTGTAGCTCGGTGTTCTTTACAACAAAGATCATCCACAATATTACGAGGTAAGAACATTTAAAACATTAAAAAATACAGTAAAAATCCAGTTTATCTGCCTCAATATTACACAAAAGAACATTTCGAATCCATCATTTTCTTTAACGCCAGGATTTAATTAAGTCTTCATAATCCAAAGGCCCCTGATGCACCATGGGAAATGTGGTTTAAGCAGGCAAAAACGGTCACTGTCCATGCAAGATCATATTTTATTTATTAACAAACAAACAAACAAACAGAGGAGCCTTTGTTTCCTGTTCCTCTCTTGCTCTGGTTAAAACACCGCAGGCCCACCCAGGTGCATGATGGTCCTGAATAAACCTGAATCTATTAAATAAACCCACAAAATAAAATAATTAGCCCAAACAAAATATGATCAATAAGGAAATAATAAATCTACACAAATGAAAAATATTATCAAGGAACAAAAACACATTAGAGATGTTAGAATAAACCTACAGAAGCAGCTCCTCCATGTAGTAAAGGATCAAAACAACAGATAAAGTGAGATAAATAGAAAATAGCAGACAGCAGAAAACAGCTGATGATAAAAGGCATCATTTAAATGCAGCACCGTACCACAGAGACTCCAGTAAATATATCTGTGGGTGTTGTCTTGATGCATTAAAACATGTAAACACTGAGGGTCTGTGTGTGTTCAGGTCCTGATCAGCGGCTCCTGGAGAACAGAACCAGAACCCAGACAGTCAAACCAGATCCAGCAGGCCGAGGCCTTGGACGCAACAGCAGCTCCCCCCAGTGACTGAACGCTTCAGCTCTGAGCTTTCTTTCCTTTTTACAGCTGTAGTTTTCACTTTGAGCAGAGCTGCAACAAGAAAATCAAAAAGATAATTATATAAATTAAAACTTCACTAATAAATTCAGCTTCCAGGCAACATCTCACTGAGTTCCTTTGTTATCATATTAATGTAAAATAAACCCGTTTGGCTTTTACATTTATTATCTTTACATTTAACGTGTCGACTTTTTAAAGAGGGTAAAATGAGGCTTTTTAGCGCATCTGTTTAATAAGTTAATTTACTTGGTAGATTCAGATTAATTACAGTTTATCTGCAACGTTTCTCTCATAACTGTTGCTTCAACCTCCACGACTTTTACTCATCTGTGCTATCAGAGCAGCAGCTCCTCGTTCCTTCCAACAAACTCCAGATGCTTTTGGACGTCGATCAGCTGCTTTCATACAATTCTCTGCTGTTTTATAACATTATCATTTGCTTATATCATATCAGTCAAAATGATCAATACTTATCAATGCTCCATAGTTGTTCCCTGTAAAACTAACAGTCCTCATTTCATTGTTTGAGTCACCACAGATAAAAATGTTGAACTAGTTTTCAGAATCTATCCAGTCAGTTTTATACATCTATAAATACGGGGGCATGTTGTATGTTCAGTTCCAACATGCACTGCAGTATGTTTTAAAGTTGTCTACAGCTCTACCCAGAGGCTGTTTCTGATGTTTGCTGTGTTATTTTTCTTTTGCACGATGCTGAGAACAAATTAGAATAACAAAGATCATCTGCAGCAACATGTGAAACCTACATGTTCAGTGTCTTGTAGTCAGTTTCCTCACTAAACACAGTCATGTGTAGCTTCTCTGTTGTGTCCAAATGGCTCTGCAGACGGAGTTTAGAGCTGTCTGGAGCATTTTCAGGTAGAGTCACTAAGATGTGACTCTGCTGCATTTGAAAACCTTCCAGAGTAAAACTGTCTCAGTGAAAACATGACAGCTTGACTGTCTTCTTAATGATCAACGGTGTCAGGACTTCTCATCTTGATGACGTTTCCACTGACATGAATACCTGCTTTTGAGGAATGAACCATCCATGTAGAGCAAGAGACACGCTTTAGCAGGTTATGATGGACAGATGGATGGATGGTTGGTTGGTTGGTTGGTTGGTTGGTTGGATGGATGGATGGATGGATGGATGGATGGATGGATGGATGGTTGGTTGGTTGGATGGATGGATGGATGGATGGTTGGTTGGTTGGTTGGTTGGTTGGTTGGTTGGATGGATGGATGGATGGATGGATGGATGGATGGTTGGTTGGTTGGTTGGTTGGATGGATGGATGGATGGATGGATGGATGGATGGATGGATGGATGGATGGTTGGTTGGATGGATGGATGGTTGGTTGGTTGGATGGATGGATGGATGGATGGATGGATGGTTGGTTGGATGGATGGATGGATGGATGGATGGATGGTTGGTTGGTTGGTTGGTTGGTTGGTTGGTTGGATGGATGGATGGATGGATGGATGGATGGATGGTTGGTTGGTTGGTTGGTTGGATGGATGGATGGATGGATGGATGGATGGATGGTTGGTTGGTTGGATGGATGGATGGATGGATGGATGGATGGTTGGTTGGTTGGTTGGTTGGATGGATGGATGGATGGATGGATGGATGATGGATGGATGGATGGATGGATGGATGGATGGATGGATGGATGGATGGATGGATGGATGGATGGATGGATGGATACTCTTAGACTCTATCAACGTCTCATTCTTCAGTGTTAAAATGTAAATTGCTGCATTTTGAACAGTAACTTAACAGCGACCCAGACGTCAGAGGCTCCGTCCACCTTCTCCTCTAAACAGGCTCTAAGGTTGGAGGCAGAGCAGCTCAGAATCAGTTCAGATCAAATGAGAGACCCAGTGAGGAGAGCTGGTCCCAGTCCGGCCTCCCCGGCTGGACCCGGAGCAGCAGACTAATCACACTCAGCAGCGGCTGCTCTGGGCTGTAAACAGGCTGAGGGCTGCTTTAATGGAGGCTTTTAAATGCGTCGGTGGCTCGGTGCCGTCGACTGAAGCCGGCTGTTTACATTAGAACCGATTAAAGTCGTCTCTTGTGCAGAGGTCCGGGTCCTCCACAGCTCCAGGGTGCTAATGTACACACAGTTAAATCACATGTGGCCTGTTCTGAGACACACAGGGTCATTCCAACAAACCATTAGGCTGCTGCTGCTGCATCAGAGCAGGTCGTTGTTCAAGGCTATTCTTCATTCAATAGGAGGCTTACTGCTGATTTTTATAGCATCAGTCTGAGGGTCTGCAGTCATTAAAGACAGAAAGACATCACAGATAAGAAGGAATGCATCCTTAAAACTAACAACAGGCTAATTATGACTTTTGCAACGAACACTGTGTCAGAATGACCGATAAAAACATGCCAGTGACATGTAGAAAGAGTGTTAAAGGACCTCCTGTAGAAATCTATCACTAGATGTGCTGCAGGCTGGCAGTGTGATGCAGAACAGATCATCTCAGCCTGCAGCTTTAATGCTCCACACGTCTCAGTCAGACGAAGCCGCTGTGATGCTGCAGTGGAAAAACACCATTGATCAGCCGAGACGCTGCAGACAGCAGAGATCAATGAGGAGGTTCTGGTTCACGTCTGATGCTCTTTAAACACGACGGCAGTAGAGCAGCAGTGAAGTCTGGGGGTCTGTACATTCAGAGGTGGAGCCTAAGAAACTGGAAGTAAGTGGAAGGACAAAGAGAATAGCATAGCATAGCATAGCATAGCATAGCATAGCATAGTATAGCATAGCATAGCATAGCATAGCATAGCATAGTATAGCATAGCATAGCATAGCATAGCATAGCATAGCATAGCATAGCATAGCATAGCATAGCATAGAACAGAACAGAATGCAGCACCAAAAAATATAAGAAGAAATGTGAAGAAAAATAACAACAATTAAGTAATAAAATAAGGATGTACAAATAAATAAAAAACAAATAAATAAATAAATAAAATAAAAAATAATAACAATAATTAAGCAATAAAATAAGGATGTACAAATAAATAAAAAACAAATAAAAAAATAAAAAAATAATAACAATAATTAAGCAATAAAATAAGTATGTACAGAAAATAAATAAATAAAATAAAATAACAGAAATATTAAGTAATAAGTATGCATACAAACAAATAACAACTAGATAATAAAATAAGTATGTACAGAAAAAAATAAAAATAAAACTAACAGTAATTAAAAGCATGAACAGAAATGAATATAAATAAATAAATAAAAGTAATTAAGTAATAGAATCAGTATGCACAGAAATAAAATAAATAAATATTTATATAAATAAACAAAAATAAAATAAAAATAATTAAGTGATAGAATAAGTATGTGCATAAAAAACATAAAAAATAAAACTATCTGTCTGTCTAGCCATCCATCTATAATAATAATAATAAATAATAATAATAATAATAATAATAATACATTTTATTTTGCTGCGCCTTTCAAAACACCCAAGGACACTTTACAGAAGATAAAAACACAATAAAATAAATAAAACAAGCAAAGAATACAACATCTATCCATCCATCCCTCTGAACTCTGCATGGTGGGTGAATGTGGTTCTTTTGCAGGTTATTTATTGGTTTACTGTGGCTGCATCATTCTTATCATCTATTTAGGACATTTTGAATGTGGATCTCCAACCAGTTTAAAACCACTGACATGTGACGTAAACACAGTCTCCTGCTGGGAAACCTTCAGTCCTGCTATAATCATAAGGAAGCTACGCACTGAGCTGAGATGAGAGCCTCCATGTTGTACCATTATGTTCTTTGTAAATGTGCTGGGAAGGTGTTTTATTATCCTGATTGAACGATGCGTTTGTTTGGATGATCAGTTACACCTGATCACTGTTAAGTCTTGGGGGTCAGCACTTGAAGAGGTTCACAGCATGACAGGGTTCAGAAGCGTCTTTCTGGAGCCGTGCAGGTGATGAGAAGCATTTTTAGACCTGATGAAAACACTGACAGTGAAAGCAGGGATGGTTTGTAGCCGAACGCTGCCATCCAGTGGCCAGGAGCTGCTATAGCAAGGTCAACATTATCAAATGATTCCTGCAGGTCTGTCAGCTGTGAATCTCCTGTTTTACCTTTTCCCAAAGAGGTTCTGGATCAGGGGAGATGTTGGAGTCATTCTCAGAAACCAGTATGAAACAACTTCTGATTGATTCGATTGATCCAGAACCAGAGATTCTTTCTGGGTCAAGGATAAAACAGCTGGTTACTAAAGAAAATCTGCAGCACAAACAACGACTTCTTTGTTCCTGATCCACGTGTTCATGTGGTTTGTTAATGTGGATGTGATTTTCATTAACTCCTGGGTTTAACTTATGACTTCTTCCTCATCTCTCCTGGACAGACAACATCTCAGTGGTCACCAAGAGGCCCAGCAGAGGCCACAGTTTCTCAGGAAGAACAACCTGGACACCAAACTGCTGACGTTCTGCAGAACAGTTCGGTACGGGAGCTGCACTGAAGCAGGAGGAGGCTTCAGAGGGAAACTAAAACAGCTCAGCTCCTCTCCGCTCTCTGACGGACATCTGTGCCTCCCGCTGCCTCAGCAGAGCTCATATAAATTCACTTTCCAGGTAACATTTCAGCAGATGGAGGGACGTGTTTTAAGACAACGCATCTTAAATATCTTGTTAAGTCAAACAATCTTGAAATGATCTTGTTTTAGTTGTATTTTACCAGAAACAAGGTTCATTTCATTTCATACATGTTTCAAGCTGAGCTGTTGTTTGTATCAGATAAATAATCTGGATTTAAGAAATAAAGTAAATGCATTTTATTGGAAAATCACCAATTCATATCAGAAAACAGCTGCATGTGGAAAATGTGTTAAAAAACAAAGCAAATGTCTGCTTTTGAGTTAAAACACCTCCTTTTGGGCGTAGCTGGCTTCACCTAAAACACAACACCTTCAAATGCTGTCAAACACCACTAAATATTAGGATTTCTAGCCAACTGTGAGAAGACATTATATCTCAGAATGCTTCAATTAATCTGTGTGATCTTATTTCAAGTACAAGATGGTCTTAAATCTAGAGAAGAGCCACGATAATACAACTAAAATAAGTTGAACACATCTCAGATTAAGAAGCTGACATTAAACTTATTAAAGCTAAAATCTATTTAATTCTTTAGCATGTCTGGTTTATTCTAAGACACCTCAGCTTGACAATGCTGCTAAAATATAGCTTCAAATAAGTTTTCCCTGCTGATTTTAAGACCTCAATATTCTAAATATCATGTCTTATTTCAAGAAATCTACCAAGCACATTTTCACTTGTTCTACTGGCAGATTTTTACACTTATTTCAAAGTAAAAGTGCCTTGAAGTAAGTTTTCTTCTTGTTTTATTAGGGGCATTTTCTCCAGTGGAGAAGGTGGACCGGAGCAAGTGTTCAGTGTTTGTAAAAGTAAACATGTTTCTTTCTGGGAAAAAGGTGCTGACAGCAGGTGCTGTGCCACTGAGAGGGGAGGAGGACCTGATGCAGGAAGACGCTCCGGTGTTTACTATGAAAGGTAATGATGCAGGAGGTCACATTACAAACACAAAGCAAACAAAACAGCTGGAAACAAAATGGTCAAAAAGCCTACAGCAGAACTCACCTGGGCTAAAATGTTCACTGATAAACCGGAAAAACATAAATCACAAATACGATTACATGGAAGCAGTGGAGACGGATTTCAAAATAAGACACAGGAAAATATTCACCGGTGTCGTCCTGCATCTGGTCTCCAGGACAAGTTTGGGAAGGACTGTCTTTGAGTGACTGTTCATTTTCTGGGTTTTATTTATTTATTTTTTGTTTTCTGTAGTGGAGTTGATTTTCTTTGTATGTGTTTTCAATTTTTAAAAATGAATGAAAAGGAGGAAAAAAACTGAAAAAAAACTAAATAATCAAACCTCTCACATGCACTGACCTCTACATCCAACACACTGTAGCACAATATTGATATTGAATTAATGTGGACTGTTCACTGTCTATTGTGTAGTTTTTATATGGGACAGCTCTCCGTCTCGTTACATGTTATGTAATGACAGTAAAGGTGTTTCTATTTCATTCTAGGAAGTGTAGAAACGGCTTCTATTAGGGCTGCTGGCTGGACTCAAAGTGAAAGCAGGTGCTGCTGTGGGCGACATTTAACTTTGCATTTTCACCAGCTGTGTCTAAATGTTCATTAAATAACAGTCAAAGTAGCTTTTATATCTATTTAACAGATGACAGCTGCATGTTATGGGCGGTTAGGTGCTGCGTTTTCAAGACGGCGTTGAATGATTTTACATTAAGTAGATCCCACATCATCACTTATCACCTCCCATCTGCACTGCTGAGGTCAGAAACCACAACTGAAGCTGCAGTTTAAGGTAAAAACACAGAAGCAGAGGATGTTCACACCTAGACATTACAACTGGAGAATATTTGACATTTAATTCATTTGCACTGTTTGCATTTTATTATATGAAACCTTTTGGCTGCAGCAGGAGTTCCCTTTTTCTTACTGTACATCAACGGCTTGGACACCTGAACAGCACCAAGGATCTAGTCTAAACCACGTGGTGCAGACGAGTCCATCTTTACAAACAAAGAGAGAATATTGACGTGTCTTTAAAAAACAGCCTCATGTGAGATTCATAAAACAATGAAACAGAGATTCCAGGATTGGCTCTGCAGTTTGATTAACAAAAGACATGCTGGACTGATACGTCCGTAGTGCATTTAAATCCAGCGCACAAACATTTTGGCACAATCAGTATCGTTCTCCTGAAGATCACGAGGAAAAAAACTGCATAAAGAAAAAAGTTTACATTAAAAGAATCCCTTAAAAACCCTTAGTGGAATTTAAGGGTTTTTAAGAATCCCTTAAAACCCCTTATATTCCAATCAGGGGATTTAAGGGATTCTTAAAAACCCTTATATTCCACTAAGGCTTTTTAAGAATCCCTTAAAAACCCTTACTGTAATATAAAAGTCCATCTTTTTCTCTGAACAAGATATTTTGGGATAGAAGCTTCTGAAGATCAACAACACCCATGTAGATAGAACCAGCAATTGCTCTTAGCTTAGCATAAGACTAGGGATGGGGAAACAGTTAGCATGCCAGAAAATCAGATCGACCAACCAGCATCTCTAAAATGTACAAATTAACTTTAAAATACGTTTTAGTCCAAATAAAACCGGCGGTTAAAACAACATTTTGTGGTTTCATGTTGGTTGAGAGTTCCTCAGATTGCGTTTCCAGTCTTTGTGCTAAGCTAACAAGCTAACAACCTTCAGCTTCATATTTAGTGTACATACATGAGAAGGGCATCAATCATCTCACCTAACTCCTGGCAAATAAGAACATTTTCCCAACATGTTTTCTCACTTTTACAAGAGCGTGAGAGGTCAGTTAAAATCTGAAGAGTTGATTAAAAAGTGACCGGCAGCGTCCATTAAAGGTGCACTGCCTTTGACAGGGTCCACTGCAGTGGAAGTCCTAGTGGTCCTCACTGGCCTGCACCCTGCCGTCTAGAAGTCTCTCTCTCTCTCCTGTGCTGCCTTCATCATCCGCCGCCACCATCCCAGCGCAGCACGGTATCCTGGCCAGCAGGGGTCGGTGCAGTCCGTTGTAGAGAGCCGTCCCCAGCAGCAGGACCAGGAAGCCCAGAACCTGCAGGCCGTGGAATTCCTCCCAGCCCAGCGCCAGGCTCACCGCCCAGATGACCAGCGTGCGCAGGCTGTCCAGCACCATCCGGGTGGTGGCGCTGATCTCCTTGGTGACGCTGATCCCGGCGAAGTTGAAGAAGGCGATGCTGACCGTGTTGCCCAGCAGGGCCAGCAGGATGAGCGGCTGGTGTCCGATCTGACAGAAGGCGTCCAGCGCGTCCTCCAGGACGTGCCGGGGGTTGTCGCTGAAGCTTCCAACGTAGATGAAGTACATGGGGATCAGCAGCAGGGACAGGACGACGAAACCAAAGAAACCTGGGAACACAGAACAGAGTTTAACACGACCAGCAGCAGCTCCCCACCTGATATTCAGGTCCAGCCCTAATCCAAAGTTAATTTTAAGCTATTTATTGGTGTCGCTTTTACGAACTGAATTGAACAGACTCTGGGTTTAAACCTGTCAGTCTGCATGTTCCTGCAGGTGCTCTGGTTTCCTCCCACAGCCTGAGGACATGCAGGTTAGTTAGCTGTATATGTTAGGCTACGTATCAGCCCTGTGATTGACTGGCGACCTGTCTAAGACGCACCCCTGCAACTATAACATCCAATAGAGGGAAGACAACGCCTAATGGAATCATAATCACACCGTGGAGGAAGTTCCATTATTTTTCAGTACCACTTTCTCTTTTGGACCTGCTGCACAACCAAGGAGAACAACATTAGACAACACGATGAAACGAAACACCAAGACAAGAACAAGGACCTGGACATGAGTCAAAGACACCAGAAAGTAGAGGAGATGAAAAGACTATGTTCAACAAAGCTATGTCACAGAGTGAGGCTGCTGTAAAGGATAGTTTTATATATATATGTTCAATAAATATCAATGTTGGCCCACGACTTTGTCCACGTTTTAAATTTTGGCCCACTGTGTGTTTGAGTTCGACCCCCCTGCTCTAATTAGCATTTGCGTCACAAGGATGCAGATGAAAACCTGCCGTACCTTCAGTTCCGACCGCCCGGAGAGGATGGACGTCATGCTTGTAGACAAACTTCTCCTCCAGGACCATCTGCACTGCAACAATGACCTGAGCCATGATGATCAGGAGGTCTCCTGCAGGACAGACGACAGCAGCAGGGATTCAGTTCTTGCTGTTAAAAAACACCGTATTTATTTGGAACTGTAGAGTTGAACGTGTGGCTCCATGTAGTAGAGGAGCTGTAGCGCTGCAAACTGTCCTATCAGCTGTACTGTACTCTATATAGAATTAATACCACAGGGAATAATGAAACCTCTTACCTGTGATGACGTCGCTCAGCTTGTGCGAGTCGTCTCTGTGCCCGGTGACGAAGTCGGCCAGGCCCACGATCACCAGGCCCAGGATGGTGATCATGATGCCGAGCCACTGGTTGGGCGCCAAGCGACGGCCCAGGAAAGCCACAGAGAGCAGACCAGTGAAGATGATGACGGCTCCACGGAGCATCTGGAAGCTGGAGGCACTCGTCATGTTGAGCGCTGCAGAAAGACAGAAACAGAATTGAAGTTTGAATGTGGCCGAATCCCCGATCAAGGAAAAGAACTTCCATCTGACAGCATCTCTAATAAATAAGTGAGGTCGTCTCCTTTGACTGCATATTACAAAACAAGCCGACAGCCAACACTTCCTTCTATATTCAATGGATGCAGACTGCGGTCACTTACCAACATACATGATGGAAGTGCCCATCATGTCACACATGGCAGGAGGGAAGAAGAGGAGAGGGTTGAAGCTCTGGCCGGGGTTCATCTTCGGCTCCGGGCTTCGTCTGTCGTGGCAAAGCAAGATGTAGAAGACGGCAAGACAGCTGAACTCTCCCAGGAACATCCCCACGGCCTGGATAGGAACATGGGAGAGGAAGAGGAAGAGGAAGAGGAAGAGGAGGGGACGGGCAGAAGATCACAACTCTGATGGAAAACTGAACAAATGCAAGGTTTACATTTTAAGCCTCTTGAGATGCATCAACGTACGACATGTTAAATGAGTTTGCACTTAAATGTTAATTATATTGTGCCAATGTATGTTTTTAAAAATGCTATACACACTTCAGACAACACAAGGTAGTCGTGCTTCAATAAGACACGAGCCAGCATACCAAATACCTCTTTTCCACCAAGAAGAACCAGGTCTAGTTCTGGTTCTTAGTTGGTTCTAATCTGGTTCCTCCTAAGAACCTGTTTGCTTTTCCATTAACAAGGAGCCAAGTTGGAGCCATTGGGTCACCATAAAACCACTAGGCTAGCATCCATTACATAGCAGTTAAACAAACGCAGTAAGTTGATGATAATATCTATGTTTATCTCTATAGATGGTCTTAAGGCTGATTGTGAGGCGGAGGTCCTCCTGTTGCCTGGACACATCCGTGATCACGCTACTGGTGGGACACAACTGTAGCGGATTTCAGGTCAACAGTTTGTGCTAAACTTCCGTGTGTCCCGGGAGTCATTCCAATACATGTGTGATGGGACCAGGGACGTCCTGGAGAACAAGGACACTAATTAGCGCTTGTGTGTCCCTTTCCACCGTTGATGGTTGGTCACCATAACCCCGCCCCCAGCCCCTGACGTACTCGGTGCTTAGCTCTGGACCAGCAAAGAGTTGGTGCTTGCTGAGCTCCAGTTTATAGAACCTGGAGTCGGTGCTTAGGAGGTGGAAACACAAAGAAGTGGAGCTAAGTCAGGCTCTGGGTATGAACTAGACCTGGAACCAGCTCAGAGGAGAAGGAGTAAAAGAGGTTATCCAGTGGGCATCTCCCTTTGCTGATGTTTCTTTAAGGTATCTCCACAACACCTTGAAGAGGCTTAACAGGGAGCTCTGGTGTCCATGCCAGCTGTCACCACCCTCCATCTTTCCTAGCAGAACACCGATTCACTACTGTCACATTAAGCAAACCCAGGCTGAAGAAGCTTTTGCACACCTCACTGCAGCTTCTACCTCCTTCTACATAGGTGGCCTAATATCCATGAGATCCACAGGATATCCATGACATACTTATGGGGGGTGTATCAGGAGGAAGGCCCAGGAAGGTTTTTTAAGCTCATCTTGCAGAACACTGACTCCCTTTCTCATCGGTCTCCTCCACTGCTTTCTTAGCCGCCTCCTCTCCTTGACTAATGTCATGATGTCCCCCTGTCGCCTGGACCTACCTGGTTGCATCTCTCCACCCTTTTTCTACCATTAATCCCAAACCTTTCTGCACCGTATGCATAAATCATGTCCCCAGTCCTTTATAATTTACGTTTCCCTAAGCCTATCTAATGTCGCTGTAAGAGCCTTTCCCCTCATCACCCCTTTGGCCATCTAACTCCAGGCTTTGCCCCACAGCTCCTGGCCTCATCACCATCTGCATCCCCTGTGAACTGTAGTTTTCTACCTGTCGCTGGACTTCAGCCGACTGACTCAACCGGCTTCCCAGGAAGTCCCGATCGACGCGGCGACTCTGCGCTACCTTTACCAGGCACTTGTTCTTCCCTTGATGCGCTCTAAGGCCTCTGACTGTCGTTACTTTAAGCCAGCCACAAGGGAAACTCTGCAGCTTTCTTTCTCCGTCCTCTACTGATGCTCTCGTCCTTCTTATAATGCTGTTGTCTGGAGTTTCATCTCTGGAGGACAGGTGGGCTGGTTTATAAACTGCCCGCTACAGACACATGTCTTCTTAGAACCAAGACAGTTTTGCAGTTCTTCAGTCTACTACCAACACAAAGTGAAAACGAAGCAGCAAACAATACAGTCTCACGCTGTTTAACAAAACTATACCTGTAGAAACGGGTGTGAGAACTTGTGGGCAGGGTCATCGTGGCAGCCCCTCGCTGTAAACATGTCGGCCCACCTGTCGGACAAAAGGACATTTTTGCAACTCAGTTATGGAAATTTGAAAAATGGCAAGCAAAGTTTAAAAAAAGATCCACACGCCGAGTAGTTCCTGTTAAAGGACTGTATTTGCTGTGACATCCTGACCATGACGCCCTACAGAATCACAGGAGCGCCATAACTAAAAGGAAATAAATGTGGAAATATAAAGAGAATCAATAAAAGAATCAATAATAAAAAATAAACAAATGTAGGAATATTCTCTTTCCATTTTGCTTTTGCTTTCTCCCTTTTATATGTATGTATGACACATACAGAGCTGCCACTGCCGAGCAGGAATCGTGTGATCAGGTATCGACTAGTCACCCTGGACAGAAGGACCCGCCCACAGCCACTTGATTGACAGCTTCATCCATCAAGTAAAAGCAAAAGCAAAAGGGAAAAGACAAAATGGAAAAAGAATATTCCCACATTTGTTTATTTTTTTACTTTTTTATTGATTCTCTTTATATTTTCACATTTACTTACTTTAATTTTGGCACTCCTATGATTCCATACGGCTCTTCCTCAGCCTTCCATTAATGCCCACAATCCATATTACAAGCATCAGGGGCAGTGGTGGCCTGGTGGTTTGTGAAGCCAACTTAGAACCGGTGGGTCGCCGGTTCGAGTCCTCGGACTGGCAGGAGGTTGAGGTGGGAAAGTGAGATCGACCGCCTGTCCCAGTCTCCACCACTATGGGCCCTTGAGCGAGGCCCTTAACCCCTGACTGCTCCTAGTATGTATAGTTAACGTTAACTATGGATAGGATAGGTCAAATGCAGGGAAGGGGATCAATAAAGGTTAGTTCATTACTATTAAACACACTTGACATACCGTATAAAACTACATATTTAACTATACGCTCTCTGGTTGATGTTTTACACTGTGAATCCAGTGAAACGCTGCGTCAGACTGGACGACTTGATGCTGCTGCTTCTCACTTCCCCAGTAAATGATTGCTGAAGCTGGCATAAACCTTTGATTTTTATATCCAGGCGCAGCATGACTGGCATGTGAGCGCTCCGTCTGCCTCGACATGCAAGACTGTGGTCTGCAAAGGTGATGACACGACACTCTAAAACGTCTGAGCTCATCGGCACATGAAAGTCGGTTATTGTCGGCCTGTTGACTGATCAAACCTGCTGTCACCATCCTCCTAGCTGTGGTCAGAGTGCTTGTATTAAACATCTTTACATGCTGCATGAAAGAAAAGAAGAAAGCTGCACCAAACTGTAACCGACCAGCTGCAGGGCCTTGAAAGCAGCGAGGCGGCGCTGTGGCAGGTCTGGTTTCAGTCGACTGTTGTGAAACATGACCTTTTAGTGGCTGTCTGACTGTTATCTGACGGATCGGATCCCATAAGAGCTGTAATTCTAGCAGATTTCAGTTCTGCTTAGTTTACAAGACCCACTAAAGGGCAGAGGAGTCTGTGTGTCAGGCGTTAAAAAGCTGACATCACAGATTATTGCAGAAGTTAAAAAGCTGACTTTCTAGTTGCACTAAAACGACAAACCTCTTCCTATCATGACGACTGGAGAGGACTGAATGCAGTCAGCACTTATTTAGATAATAGTCTCTTGGTTATAGCTTTATATAACTGTAAAACAAACATGTTAGCATTTTGGGCTGTTAGCCTAGCAAAACAAACCATTTTAAAGACCATATGTTTAACTGACTGATTAAAAAGCAGATCAAGGTGTCCCAATGAACAGATTACAGCACTGGATTTGAACTGGGGGATGATCAACATCGATCAGACTGTAGATTTTCTGCTTCGATGAGCGATCCTTCTTCAGACCGGAGACATGTGCAATGCTACAGCGTTCAACATGATGCCCGTCTATGTAGAAGATGTGATGTATGGAATCACAGGAGTGCCATAATTAAAACAAATAAGTGTGGAAATATAAAGAGAATTGATAAAAGAATCAATCATAAATAAAAAATAAACACATGTAGGAATATTCTTTCTCCATTTTGTCTTTGCTTTTACTCTATAGCTCAGGCTGTCAATCAAATGGCTGTGGGCGGGTCTTTCTGTCCAGGGTGACTAGTCGATACCTGATCACACGATTCCTGCTTGACAGTGGCAGCTCTGTACATATTCTACATACACATTAATCCCTCGCCATATCGTTGGCTAGCCGGTCGCTGATTGATCGAAGCCAGTGTTTATAAGAGTGTGGGGAAAGTTGATAAAGCCTTTAAATATATATAAATAACAAAATAAATATAAGGTCACCACTTCGCGGATTTCATCTGGAACCTAACTCCCGCCATAGACGAGGGATCGCTGTAAATAAAACGGAAAAAGCAAAGACGAAACAGGAAAAGGATATTCCTACATTTGTTTATTTTTTTATAATCGATTCTTTTATTGATTCTCTATTTATTTCCACATTTATTTCCTTATAATTATGGCACTCCTGTGATTCCATAGTGAAGGAGCCGATTTTTCCACAAATTAAATTTACGGTACGGTAGAAGCGCCGGTACGTGCTGCAACCCCAAGGAGAAGAGATTGAAATTAATAAATCGCACAACGATACGAGGCTGTGAAAGACCGAACTGGTCTGACTGGTCTCTGTGCTGACAGGTGGTTGTCACAGACCCAAGTCATCATTGCTGCATTGGTGCATTTTACCTGTGGCCAGGTATCAATGTTGAGATGACTTTCATGTCAGGAGTTATTGCGTTACTGCGCTGGGTGGGACAGTAAACTCATTCCTGATGAAGTCAACCACAAACATCATCCCTGCACCATCAAGTCGGTAGCGTGTTATTAAATCACTTTCATTTATGTGTAGTGTTCAGCGTCAGTGTTGCAAATTATATGACAGGCCAACATGTCGGCACGTAAACTTTTTATGTGTGAGAGTATCGCTCTTTAAAGCAGACTGCCCTCCACTGTACTCTGCCCACCTGTGATGCAGACACAGCAGGGCCGAGCTGAAGAAGCTCCAAGTGGTGCATAGTGATGCCTTCAGAGTCCTGCTGAGGCTCCTCAGGTGGAGCAGCGCAAGTGAAATGTTGGTTGGTGATAATGTTCCCACCATGCGGGCAGTACGTAGAAATTTAATGTATAAATTCATGGGTCGATTGAATGACTCACAAAATGAAGTTATTTTGGACTTACTGAGCCTAATAAGAGCAGTACAAGGTACACATCCTCATTCTGGAGTCACTGGATTCAGTGTTTGTATGTTTTTAGTGTCTTGTTGTGTTTTCTGGGCTCTTTTTATGGACCAATTGTGTCTGAAATAAAGTTTATATATATATATTTAACGTACTGAGAATATCTCTCCTTCCTCTCTGTCTTTCTGCTATTTTGTCTGTTTAAGACACTCTTAGGCTTCTTAAAAGTCCTCGGGCCTGATGTTAAGTGGCAGTTTAAGTCTCTGGTCTACTGATCAGAAGGTCAGAGGATCAAACCCCAGTGTGGCCATTGATCCAGGCCCTCAACCCTTCCTGCTCCAGGGGCAGGAGGGGATTCATTTCATGTTTTTATGATCAAATGAAAATGAAACTGGTTATTTACAGTCCTAAAACATACAATAGCTCAGCTGTCATGCAACTCACCTCCTCTGACCTATATAGGGCGATTACTTAACCTCTCACGGGACACAAATGCCTGACTGATATTCCATCAGATTGATTGATTGATTAAATCAGTTTGATTAGATGCACGAGGCACTTTAATCCCATCAGCAGCTTCTTCCTGGCAGCAGCTTTATCAAGTCAGAAAGTCCAGCTCCTTATCACACTTGTGATTATCGTGGCCACTGGGAAAGCTTGAAAAGGAACCAGCCGTTAGCTTGCTATTTAAACTTACCTTTACTGATCACACAATCCTATTCATATTAACCTTAACTAAACATACCATGAGCAGTCAGGGGTTAAGGGCCTTGATCAAGGGCCCACAGTGGTGGTGACTGACTCGCTTTCCCACTTCAACCTGTTGCCAGTCCGGGGACTCGAACCGGCGACCCACCGCTTCACAAACCACCAGGCCACCATTTAAGAGCTTATAGGAAAGGCTATGATACAGCAGCTACAGCTAGTCGGATACACGCACGGTTCCAGCTAATACTTTGTAAGATAAACGCAACAAACGGATAAATAACCTGAATAAATAACGGACTAACGGACCACCGGTTCACCGGGGAGACACTGGTTGGTTTCACATTGAGTGACCGAGCTCCAGTGACCCAGTAGAAAGGCAGGAGTCCGTCTACTCACTTGGCCGACAGCGTGTTGATGGAGCCGGTGGTGAGCATGAGCCCCGCCAGGAACAGCTGGTACTTGGTCCAAGCCATGCTGGACGCTCAACAACAGGAACCGACCAGGAGACCAGGAGACCAGGACCAGCAGACCACGACCCGCTCAGGCTGTTTACCTCCACGGTCTCCTGCGCCTTTGTACGCTGGGTGGACGTCACATGACAGCTCAGGGTCAGCTGACGGCGGCGCGGTGACGTGCTGCCTTCAGGAGCATCCGGAAATCAAACAACCGAGGCGAGACGCTGAGTGGAATCTAAGAATTTAGACGAAGGAGGATAAAAGTACGAACTTTAAACATGTGAAAACTGTTTTCACAGATCAATTAGATGTGTAAGGAACTGCTGGGTATCTACTGCAGTCTTTTTCTCTATAAGACGATGGTACCTTTTAGAGTTTCTCTTCCCTTGTTCTCCCCGAGGCCTCTTAGTATAGAATCATAGGAGTGCCATAATTAAAAGGAAATAAATGTGGAAATATGGAGAATCAATAAAAGAATTGATAATAAAAACTGAAAAAGTAGGAATATTCAATTTCTATTTTGGTTTTGCTTTTTCCATTTTGCTTTTGATTTTCCCATTTTGTCTTTGTATTTTTTCTTTGCTTTTGCTTTTTCCATTTTGCTTTTGCTTTTTCTATTTTGCATTTTCTTTTTTCCATTTTGTCCTTGTCTTTTTCCTTTGCTTTTGTTTTTTTCAATTGGCTTTTGCTTTTTCCATTTTGTCTTTGTCTTTTGCTTTTTCCATTTTGGTTTTACTTTTTCCATTTTGCATTTTCTTTTTCCTTTGCTTTTGCGTTTCCCATTTTGCTTTTGCTTTTTCCATTTTGTCTTTGCTTTTTCCATTTTGCTTTTTACTTCTTCCATTTTGGTTTTGCTTTTTCCATTTTGATTTTTGCTTTTTCCATTTTGGTTTTGCTTTTTCCATTACTTTTACTTTTTCCATTTTGCTTTTACTTTTTTTCCATTTTGTCTTTGTCTTTTTCCTTTGCTTTTGCCTTTCCCATTTCGGTTTTGCTTTTTCCATTTTGCTTTTGCTCTTTCCATTGTGTCTTTTTTTTTTTTTTCTTTGCGTCTTGCTTTTGCTTTTACTTCATGGATCAAGCTGTCAATCAAATGGCTGTGGGCGGGTCTTTCTGTCCAGGGCGACTAGTCGATACCTGATCACATGATTCCTGCTTGACAGTGGTAGCTCTGTGTGTATTATATATAAAAAATTAAAACAAAAGCAAAAAGCAAAGGGAGAAGACAACGACAGATGTGCAGCTCCACGTCTCTGATCTGCAGCCGCTGGCCTCCCCATCCATACTGCTTATTAAATTCAATTAAACACAACCAGACTGGTGTTTTGGATCAACAGCAGGTGGAGTCAAAGACCAGACGGACCATGTGAGATGTGAAAGTGGGACCACAGAACAGAATTAGAACAGACATTCCACTTTCCACGGGGATGCTGCTCCTTATTAGGTCAGTCTGTGGATGGATGAGCTGATCTGGCTTTTTAAAATCTATAAATCAAAGGTTAATATCATTTCAGAAGTATGAGGGTATAGATTCACCACAGGGTTCCTCCTGCAAATAAACAGAGAAACTGAAATCAGCCACTTGATTCTCTCATACCTGGACTCCAGCCATGTTTAACCCTTCCTTGATGGGTCACAGCAAAACCAGAGAGAATTAATATTTAACACAGTTTCCTTTAGATATTTTAGCCCTGGTTTCACTTCTCTGCTGTTACAGGGAGCTAAAAGGATTTATTTCCAGACAGCTGATGGCAGCAAGGAGTCGTCTGTCCAGTGACTCCCTGTGAAGTGTGTCATCGGTCCTCTATCTGTAGATGATGTTGATGAAAACTGTGGAGGTCCATGAATACAGTTAATTTAAACTCCAGACACTTGTGCTAAACAAAGGATCCATCCTCCATGAAGGACCTAGGACCCCTAATCTGTCTCTATACCTACCAGTGAGCAGTGATTCCTAACACGTCTCTGGGGGTCATCAGGTGGAAACCTCCCTTCAACGCTGTTTCTCCTACTTAGTCCCACGACACCTCCAGGAGGCTAGGAGGTGAACTCTGGCGTCCCAGAGTCGCCCCCCCTAGTGCCAGTTCACACTGCTGCTACACAATCCAACCAGCACTGCCACGTTCAACTGACCCAGGTCGATGCTACCATTTAGCTAGCTGCTAAATGCTAATGCTAACTGCTAATTCAACCAGCACTGTCACATTCAACTGACCCAGGCCTGTTTAGGAGATGCTCCAGGTAGTGACCAGTGCCGATGCTAACATTTAGCTAACTGCTAAATGCTAATGCTACCTGCTAATTTAACCAGCATTGCTACATTCAACTGACCCAGGCCTGTTTAAGAGATGCTCCAGGTAGTGACCAGTGCTGATGCTAACATTTAGCTAAATACTAATGCTAACTGCTAATCCAACCAGCACTGCCACGTTCAGCTGATCCAGGCCTGTTTAGGAGATGCTCCAGGTAGTGACCAGTGCTGATGCTAACATTTAGCTAAATGCTAAATGCTAATATTAAGTGCTAATTCAAACAGTACTGCCACGTTCAACTGACCCAGGCCCATTTAGGAGTTGCTCCAGGTAGTGACCAGCCTTGATTTAGCTAGTGCAAATGCTACATGCTAATGCTAACCACTAACTGCTAAAATACTAACAAACTCACCGCCCACAAGGAGACTATACAGCTGGATTCGCCTATAATGCTAGTGCTAACTGCTAAATGACAATGCTAACTGCTAAGATACTGCCATACTACTACAGCTTTAGCTTTATTTACAAAAATATATGCAATAATTAATGACAATTTAACTATTTTTCATACATTTTAATCCATACCAAAGTGACGGTCTGACCAAGCAGTTGATCCTCTTTAGAGGTCTGCATATGTGTTGGAAATCTGCTGATTGGATTCATGTAGGAAGAGCGTAGAAACTTGGAAAAAAACCAAACAAACAGAAAAAAGCAGCATCAGATCCTGCTTTATTAACTGCAGGCTGGGACACCTCATGTCCTACAGCATGTTGGGGTTACAGTGTGAATGTTGTTGATCAGGATACGAGCCAGCATTACTGGGAGGGTCAGACAACCCAGACTAACCAGGACGGTTCAGGACTTTGGTTCAGAGAGCTGCTTGTTACTGTGGTCAGAGGACGTGGAACAAGCATCATCCATAGGAGAACAGAAATACTGACCCAGAGATTGGTTCCCAGCTGACAGACAAAAGACCAAACAGACCGATCTCTGATACAAACCCTCCTGATCTGCTGTCCCCGTCCACTCGTCTCCTTCCTAACTAACATCCACTGCATCAGCAACACACCAGGACGGCGGCTGTGATCATGCATCAGCTGCTGAGGGCTGTCACTGCTTATGTAACAGCTCTCCACAAACAACCCTGTGCTTTTCCCCTCCAGTAGGAGAACGCTAACGAGGTACAGCCAGATCACTCTCGATGTGGAGGCTAGCATTAGCCGCTAACTCTGCAAAGAGAACTAAGGAATGACTGCTTTCTCCAACCCTGCATTCAGTATTGGAACCACAGCTGTGTCTAGAACTAGAACAACTAGAAATGACCAGCTAGCAGAGCAGCACACTGAGGAAGGCATTACTTGTCATTAACTGGGATAACTGCAGCTCGTCTAGTAACAGTACACATGGCTAAGCATGCAGCAGCCTCACTTTGTTCATGTGCATGTGTTGCTTTGATTTGATGATCTGACAAATTTTGCAGCAGATCTTGTCGGAGGGCATGTAATGACGAGTGACACAGGGGCAGCGCTGCAAGTCTGATGTTAATCCACGCTGAAGTCAGAAACGTTTCCAAGGCTGTCAGCGGTTCGGCTCAACAAAGCCACAACGTGATTCCTGATTCAGCCATTTACACACTCATTAGGCCGGAGGTAAGACGGTAAAAAAGGACAGCATACGTCCAAATACTCAGCTTGGTACTTAAAGTCAGGTGTTGTTGTACCTGAACAATGAGCAAGTATATTTACCTCCACCAAGGAGGTTCTGTTTTTGCCAGCATTGGTTTGTTTGTTTATTTGTTTGTTTGTTTGTGATCAAAATAACTCCAAAACTCATGGACGGATGGGACAAAGACCAAATGATGACATTGTGGGACTGATCCGGATCACATCATCCAGGATTTTTTTTAAAAGACTCTTTAACATTGGGAGTGTTAGAAAGCCTTCAGTGCCTCCTTGTGGTAGGAAAGTGTATTTCACATATATGGTGGGTGTCGGCCGCTCGTCCTCAACCACAGCAGTGCTACGGTGTGAGAGTGATTACCGGACAATTAGCTTTATTTAAGGATACTCTGTCATTGGGAGATTGTGTTGGGGTGGACTGAAGCTGCTTGGCGGAGGTCTGGATCTCTGAGGGCTTTTCTATTTTTATTTTTATTTACCCAAAGTTGAAACTCTGTGCTGTTGGAAAACCTTTTGAGTTTTTGACACCGGAGTTGGCAGGTCCACGTACTGGAACCACGGCGGCATTCTAGAGCCTCGGCAGCGCCAGGCGGCGGCGCGCAAGACTATTTGAATATCAAAATTATTATCCAAATCCCACCACAACCAACCCATATTCAGATATTCCTATATTGAGGACCAGCCCTATTATTACGTTTGTAAATCAGCTAAGCTACCATACTGTTGGTTAGCTAACTTAGCCACTCTAGGCTACTTGGAACTACACCGTACTTGGCCTTAAGGTCAGCCTTATTTCATCTTGCTGCTTATTTCTTGTCACAAAGCTGTAAATTGGGACGTCTTGTTCAAACTAAGTAGTTGTTTTTCACATAGAACTGTTTGTCCTCAAACGCAGCTGCAACAGAAGTCCTATTTAGCAAAACCAAACCAGATTCTCCAGAGGAACATTTCTGGTTTTATCCTACTTATTTTATCCATTGAGCATCCTCCAGTTAATGTGTTCAGAATAAAGAACCAACATATATTTCTGTGTCTTGTCAGTGTTGATTTCACCAGACTACACTATGATACTCTGTCATTGGGAGATTGTGTTGGACTGAAGCTGCTTGGTGGAGGTCTGCGCTCTATGAGGGCTTCTCTAGTTTATTTTGAGATCTTAAGTCTTTAACCCACACATTGTCTACTTCCTCATCAGAATCTATTCTTTACATCAAACAAACCTCACACACCCTCACACACACACACACTGTCAAAGCTGAGTTGCCTTTCCAAGGTTGACATATGACAGAGACTCCCTGCAGCCGTCTGCTGCTTTTTCAGTTTTGGACTTGATGCATTGTGACAATGGAGAAAGAAAACACAGGATTAACAGGATTAACCCAAAGAAGAACATTAAATGAACTGAGGCTCATTGTAATGGTGGATAATTGGTGGAGTAAACACCATGAAAGCATGGATCCATCCTGCCTTGGATCAACGGTTCAGGCTGCTGCTGGTGGTCTAATGGTGTGGGGGGTGTTTTCTTGGCTCACTTCAGACCCAACTTTCATTGATTGTACAGAAAGATTCAGTGCTAATAATATTAGCCGAGAAAGAGCCGTGAACAGCAGCACATGGTCGATGGTCGGCTACAGACAGGAAACAGAAAGCTGAACCGTGCAGGACGGGGATTACCTCTCTTCCTCGTTACATCTATCAAGCCTCTGGATCAGGTTCCAGGAAGGTTTCTGGTGGACTTGAGTTCCTGCTCTGGAACCACCTCCTGGGAAGACTTCAGAGCCTTGACCTCAGCGCTCCCAGGCATCGTGGAGGTCCTGGTCCCACAGCGGAGCATCAGAGGACCTGTTGTGCTTTGTTTCCTGTTTTATTTTGAAATGACCTGTCCTTGTTTTTCTCTGATTACTTCCACCCTTCGAATGCTTTCCCTCCCTTTCGGATTGTCTGATTGGTCTCACCTGTGTCTCCTTTTGTCTCATTAATTAACCCCCAGACTCGAACCTTACGATCAGTGTACCTCTGTCCACCACCTCAGCCACAGCCGCCCTACTTAACTTCCTTATCAAAGACGATCACTTGACCAGCTTTTTATTTCAGTCACTGGTTGTAGTGAAGTCAGGACGTTGGCTTACGATGGTGGATTATGCACTGCTCCTGCTTGCTTTCCACTCAGCTGCCAGCATCAACTGATCAGAGCAACACAGAGCTACAGGCGTATGTCTGAAGCCATGCAAGCAGAACAATTACAGAATGGATGGGAAGGCTTAGGGGCTGGGGGTGACTGTACCAGGGACAGCAGCAGAGCCAGAGGTCACAGTTATGCAACCTCACTTATGTCAGACCTTCACATAAGACAAGACCCTACCCAGCATCCTTTGCATCCATGCTGCATCCAGTTTTCTCCCTACATCAGGGAAAATAATCACATCGTAGTCAATCTGAAACGTGGAGGTCGCTGCAAACCAGTGAACACTTCTTGCAAGACAGAAAGAATAAAAACAAAGCTGCAAAGAAATTTTAAAGGCAGGCATCGAATGTCCAGAATTATTTGGTAGCAGCAGTTACTGTGACTTTTACATGTCTTGTTGCTTTCAGTCTCAACAAAGCAAATGAAGTGACTGTGTTTGTAGATTGACTGGGATCAAAAACCTGTTCGGTAAAGTAAATGCAATTTTGGCATTTTGTAAGTTAGTAACACAACATCTTAAGGAGGTAGTGGCAGCAGTTGGACACCTGGAGATTGTAGGTTCAAATCCTGGCCTTGGACGAACTTTAGGGCCTCAGTTTAAGTCCCTGGTCTACCGATCAGAAGGTCAGAGGATCAAATCCCAGTGCTGCCACTGTTGGGCCCTTGATCAAGGCCCTTAACCCTTCCTGCTCCAGGGGCCGTACCATGGCTGACCCTGCAATCTGACCCCAACTGGGATATGATAAAACAACATTTATAATGCTGTAGAAATGCATTCGTGACTATGAAGGTTTCTCCATGTTGCTGTTTTCTACAGAAGAGACCTAAATGCACCATTTCCTGTCTGTGAGATTAACAGGGGCCAGTAGTGTAGCCATTAATGTCATTCTCTGCTTGTGAAATAAAGGCCCTGGCACACAGGGGCATTTTCAGTTTCCTGTGAAAAATGAGTTGGCTTTATGTACAGCAATGAGTCTGAGATGTGAGAGTAACTTAATAGATGGAGGCTCTGGAGAAGTTAGAAACCATCACCCAGCACCAATCACTGTCCTGTGGATGGAGTCCTCCACTATCCCTGAAGAAGACCATCCATAGATAATCCTGAGGAATAATAACAGTTGAATCTGCTCAACCTTATTCTGTGAACCTGGATGTGAGCGTTCACATGGAAGAGGTGACAACAGATGACCGATCACAGACAGGACAGGTCTGCTGGCACTAGAATGGCATATTTTACAAATGAAGAACTATAATATTAGAGAAATACAAATATTTTAAACATGATACAGACTAAAAGTAACACAGCTGCAGCAGCTAAAGCAGGAGGGAGAGCTGCCTAAAGCTGCAGACTGTGTAAATGCATAAATCATATCAGGACACGAGGATGGGCATGAATGTTTTGCTCAGATGTACAGTTTCGTCACTTTTTTTTGCAACCCTGCAGTGTTAAAAGATCTGAAAGCGGGTAAAAATTAAACACTGAAACATAATTCAAAGCGATCGGGAGGCTGACTCTCCTATCATATAGAAGGCTACATGGAAGCGTGTTCAACTTATGCACGTCTGACAAGAAGAAGAATAAATATAACCCCAAAGCAATATGAGGAGTTTAAGGAAAAACTGCAAAACCTGCAGACTGTGTGAACGTGTAATTAATATCAATATCACGGTCCTTTTGTGCACAAGTTGCTCAGATGTAGGTTTGTTTTTCATTATTATCAGCATCACAAGATTGTATAACAAAAAATTACAGATGCTGTCCTTTTATGGGCCGCATGGTGGCTCGGTGGTTAGCAGCGTCGCCTCACAGCTAGAAGATCCTCGGTTCACGTCCCGGTTAGGACGCCTGGGATCTTTCTGTGTGGAGTTTGCATGTTCTCCCTGTGCAGCGTGGGTTTTCACCGGGTTCTCCAGCTTCCTCCCACAGTCCAGAAACATGCTGAGGTTAACTGAGGATTCTAAATTGTCTGTTTCTATGTTTGTCCCTGTGATAGACTGATGAACTGTCCAGAGTGTCCCCTGCTTTCGCCCAAGTTGCCTGGGACAGGCTCCAGCCCCCCGCGACCCTGCAGAGGATTAAGCGGTGCGTAGATAATGGATGGATCCGGGACTCTTCTAGCTGTGAGGCGACGCTGCTAACCACTGATCCACCATGCAGCCCCTTTGAGTGGAACAGATGAGTTGAATTAATTTTCATCTTCATCAAACATTTGCAGAAAGACATTTTCAACTCTTCTGTTTACATCCATGTTTATGTTCTGGCAGACTTTTCTTCATAGCCTTTCTCAGTGCATTTCTCTCATCAATTAACACTAAAATAAATGAGACTATTATTGCAAATTAAATCATTTTATTATGATTAAAGAAAAAAGACGTCTTGTAAAAGTACAGCTACACTTGCGGCCGACTGTACGTCACCCATCAGTCATTACGAGATGCTGAACAACGTCACCAAGCGTACTGCAGTCAGTGAGAACATTCCAGTACAAAAAAGATGACAGGAACGAGACACTGTGAAGTAAAACTACAAAAATAAAATAAGACGATAAATCTGAAGACTTAAAAAATGACCACTGCATAAAGAGTCCAGTGTGATTAGATGGGGGTTGAGAATAGACCCCCTAAGTGCATGAGGTGCAAACTCTGAGGCCATTTATCAGGCGGTGGTTTTGCAGCGTGTCGAGTCAAACACCTCTGATTGGTCACACAAGAGAGAATGAATTAGGGCGGATCATTTACACAGTAAAACATAATGTGATTTAAAAAATAGTGCACTGTTCCAGTGTCTGAAAGCACGTCCGACAGTCCTCTAAGGTGCAGCAGTTAACAAGATCTGACACGCTCTGATTTAAACTACGAAAATATATCGAAGCAACATGAAAACAAATGACAAGCAGCATGAAATAAATGTAATGCACAGGAGAAAACTAGGAAATAGGAATTCATTGTGATTTGCAGTGAGGTCTGGAATTGGTGGCAGGGAGGCCTCGTGGTTAGAGATACTGTTTGATACGGTGGCCCAGAAGGGTCAACGCAACCGCAAAAGCCACAACGGAAGTGCACATCGGAACAGAACAGTCTTTGTTTCCGTGTTGAAACTGTCCTAACGTCATGTCTGTGCTCTGCCGTCCATCGTTTGGGGATTGTGAAACTAGCTCTGCAGTAAGTAGCGTTAGCTGTTAGCGCTAGAATAGTCCGTCAGATAATATAGTCCCCCGGAAACAAAGCCTTTTCTTCTGAGTGCTGCACACTTCTGTTGTGGGTTAACTTCCCTTTGATTGACCCTTGTGGGCCACCATATTTGGATCCATAGAACAGCGTCCAGCACGTCCTGATCTTCACCGAGACGATTAGTCAAACCTGCTACGTCAGCGCCTGTAATGTGATGCTTTCTCCTGGAATGAAGAAGTAATCAGCCGATCAGAAGGTCTGATTGGAACCTGAACTTTAGGACACAGAGAACCAGACGCTCTGTTAAAACTCTCTTTGAAAAATAGGCTGTATGTCAATAACAGATAAACGTCTAAATATATACACGTTTTAATTTCACCAAAGTAACAGAATACTTACAACCGAAGATTCCTATCTGTAAAAAGTGGATATGAAAAATATTTCTTAGCAGGGCTTTATGCACAGTTAATACACCCCAGCTGTTCTTAGAAACATCTCACAGTGTGTTTTGTCCCTTATCATCCTAGAACTTAAAATTCTGTCCTATGAACAGAGAAAATACTGAGCTACATATGAAGATATTCAGTATTCAGAGGCGTGTTCCCCCGTGTCTCCTAACAGTGACACTTTCAGATTTGGTGTAATGAATGCTTCTCGTTAGCATTCAGAGACTGTTGGTGCTGAATGGTTTGTGCTTTGCTAATGGAAGTTAAATACACTGCTGGAGCCTGGAGGCCAGAACACAGCAAACATCACGTCCACAGCAGCAGGACCTGACGTTAAAACATGAAGTCCTCCTGGTTCCTAGATGGAGCTCCTGCGCTTGTTGAGTCTCCTGTAGGTGCTGATGCTGTGTAAGCCCGTGGACACCGAGCTGATGCCCGAGTGGTGCTGCAGGCTGCACACACAGCCGTTGGAGTGGAGGGGGTTGGAGAGAGCCTCCCCCTGCTCCATGTAGGTGTCCGAGGTGGAGAGGTCATGTGGGATGATCATGGGTATGGAGTACTGCAGCTTCTCTCTGCTCTTGTACCAAAGACAGGAGCACATGGACTGGAAGTGCAGCACCTCGGCGTAAACGTTACGCAGACCCCGGCTCGCTGCTCCTCCCCCACCCCCTCCGCCTGCAGTCCCTCCGCCGCACCCAGACGGCGTGGAGGAGGACGAGGCCATGTCCACAGAGCAGTTGATGTGTCCGCCTGCCTGGCCGTTGTGTGCCAGGAGAGCCCTGTGCTCGGCGTCCCTCTTCTCGTCCTCAGCGTTCATGGTCATGAAGCGCAGCACCGCCAGGTTGAGGAAAGCCCCGATGACGGCCAGACCCGTCAGGATGTAGATGAAGCTGAAGGCCACGTAGTCCGGCTTGTTCTGAAGAGCATCCTTTTTCTGCAGCGCCACATAGTCCCCGAAGCCGATGGTGGTGAGCGTGATGAAGCAGTAGTAGTAGGCATGAAAGAAGCTCCATCCCTCGAAGTGGGAGAATGCCAGGGCCCCCACACACAACGTGCTCATGCAGGATATGAAGCCAATGATCACCATGTTGACCATGGAGACCTCAGTGTGCCTCATTCCAAGGCACTTCTTCAGGCGATGGAGCAGGTACCTGACGAAAGTGTTGATCCGCTCACCCACGCTCTGAAACATCACCAAAGTAAGTGGGATGCCCAGGAGGGCGTAGAGCATGCAGAACACCTTCCCTCCATCTGTGCTGGGGGCTGCATGGCCATATCCTGGGGGAGACAGGGAGTAAGAAGCAGGGTTAGTGGTGCAGAACTGATTAAATCCACAGTGCAGAGGTTATAGGGGGTCTGAGAAGAGAAGGCTGGAGGCTGGAGAGATAGCAGAACCTGACCTGGACACACTGATCATTGGTATTCTCTGAGCAGACTCTTCATTTCACAGTGGCAGAACGCAACTGGAGATGAGATCAAGCAGCAGAGTGGCAGGAATGGCCGAGTATTAATGTCATGTATGGGAGAGACGGCCTGAATAATTCATTGACGACTGGTCTCTTTGGAGTGGCTTCAGCTAATGAGGCCTTAACATATTTCCAGAGCAAATAAACATGACGCCAGTGGGTAGGCTGCTGGTCCTTGTTGTTTTATAATGAAATCACAGTTCTTTAAATACATGTATTACAACAGGTTATTATATCCAGGCTAGTGTCAACCCTTCGTCTCATCTTCTCATCTCTAATGGCTGATATCTGGTCCCCACATGTGGACCTGTTGCACACAGCAGATGAAACCCCTGATAACAGAGGCGTCATCAAGTAGAACAGGTTGACCAGTAGCTTGAACTGATTTACTCCGAGGCTGATTTAATTCTCTAGGTTCTGGTGTTGTTAATGAGCTGATCTCTGTGGCTGGGCCGTCTGTTTGTCTGTTTGTCTGTTTGTCTGGTGTAAAATCTGTTTAAAGCTCATCCATCTCTTTGAAAGGAAACATAGGGTTAGTAGCTTAGTTTATTTCATTCCCACAAAGAAATTTATCCTATTTTCCAAGTCCGATGCTGAAACTTCCCTTGACCAGTTGATTACTCAGGTATTTCCTTAGTATCTGTAGATCAGTGCTTCCTGCATGGACACCCACAGCTCTGTCAGATTAACTTAAGGTTATCTTACTGTGTTAATGTGAAATCATTTTAAACTTGATGATTTTAGACACCGTCAGACTGTGTAAATCATTATAACTTGTCAACGTTTGGGCTCAGCGTTCTGTGACCTGCTGGGACACATCCTTGACAAGCCTTCGACACATAAAATGAGGATTATTATTTCCATTTGAGAAGGTGCAGCTTTAGGTAAATCACACGGTGGGACTCCTGAGCAACCCTGTCTGCTCCAGGGGCGCTGACCCTGTGCTGTCACCCCAGCTTCGGAACAAACTGCCTCTAGGGGGCAGTGGTGGCCCAGTGGCTTGTGAACTGAACTCGTGGGTCGCCGGTTCGAGTCCCCGGACCGGCAAGAGGCTGAGGTGGGAAAGCGAGAGCAACTTCTTGTCCCAGTCACCACCACTGTGGGCCCTTAACCCCTGACTGCTCCTAGTATGTATAGTTAAGGTTAATATGAACAGGATGGGTCAGTAAAGGTTAGATTACTATTATAAGAGTGCATTTCATTGTAATCTGTGCAATGGCATTAAGGTGAACACAGAGGCTGAGTTGCAGGAGCTGTCAGGAGCAGGCGTGTCGTGATGTGAGGACGACTGGAGCGCCAGTGGTGCCCGTCATCAGCAGACGCAGGAAGTGGATGCGACAAGGTCAGCAGTCAGAGTGAAGAGGCCCACATGACAGGCTCGTCCTCCCAGAGCCTCTCCTGCTCCCCCAGCAGTGACGAAGCTATCAGGAGACAGGACGTCTCTATGGCCTGTCGTGGCACGCAGGGGAAGGGACGCAGATACAGTCACTGGCAGGGAAAAGGTGTATAAAACAATGGACCAATGAACTGAACCCAAGACTCCTGTTGTCTGAAGCTGAAGCATTAACAGTGAATACACCTGGTTTTAAAATAGCAGCGTCATTAAAAGGAATGGCAGCAAGTACACACACATGTTTCATTGATAGATGGTAAAAAAACAGAGAAGAGACATCTGGTTCCCTTTTCCACCAAGAAGAACCAGGTCTAGTTCTGGTGCTTAGCTGGTTCTAATCTGGTTCCTCCTAAGAACCTGTTTGGAGCCAAGTTGGAGCCATTGGGTCACCATAAAACCACTACGCTAGCATCCATTACATAGCAGTTAAACAAACGCAGTAAGTTGATGATAATATCTATGTTTATCTCTATAGATGGTCTTAAGGCTGATTGTGAGGCGGAGGTCCTCCTGTTGCCTGGACACATCCGTGATCACGCTACTGGTGGGACACAACTGTAGCGGATTTCAGGTCAACAGTTTGTGCTAAACTTCCGTGTGTCCCGGGAGTCATTCCAATACATGTGTGATGGGACCAGGGACGTCCTGGAGAACAAGGACACTAATTAGCGCTTGTGTGTCCCTTTCCACCGTTGATGGTTGGTCACCATAACCCCGCCCCCAGCCCCTGACGTACTCGGTGCTTAGCTCTGGACCAGCAAAGAGTTGGTGCTTGCTGAGCTCCAGTTTATAGAACCTGGAGTCGGTGCTTAGGTGGTGGAAACACAAAGAAGTGGAGCTAAGTCAGGCTCTGGCTCTGAACTAGACCTGGAACCAGCTCAGTGGAAAAGGGGTACTGAAAATAACAAACACAAATTGCACAACACTGAAAGATGATAGGAGCCTTTAAAAGACTTATTATTCAAAACTAACAAACAGCAAAGGTTTTGAATGTCAGCAGAAGACAGGTGCACCAGACTCTACATTCTCTCCCTGCTGCCTTTCACTGCAGCAGAATTTACAACCAGTCATTTACACCAACGCCTCCAGAAACAGACTCGTGCTGATTTAAATGCTTGTAAACACATAATTTTACAGAGAGGAGGAGAATTCCCTCTGAAACTCTGCCAGTGTTTTGTAATTTTGTGATTTCAAGACTTCAAACCTGACCTCTGATACATTTTTACTCTAATTCATTTCACAATTGTTAATCCTCCCATACTCACTTTAGCAGATGGGAGCTCAGCTGCATTCAGTGTTGTTCTATATATACCCTCAGTCACATTTCCTAAATTACACGTGTGGTATCTTCCAAAACTTCTCATCTGCAGCAATGTACATGTAAAACAAGTGCTGTGATTACTGGTCTGTCTCCAGAGATGAAACTCTTCATGTCCCTGGGTGTCTGCCTCTTCAACCCAGCATCGCCCACATGACTCACTGCATCTAAAGTCTTCATTACACCCAATTAATTAGGCAGGGATGCAGGCTTTGAAAATGCAACAGAGAATGGTGAAACGTAGCTCCCAGGGCTCCGGTTTTCTGTCACTCAATTAAATTTCCATTGATCACCAGGCACATTTTGTTCTCACCAACAAGAAGACGAACACAACCTGTTCATGGGGCTGCAGCTCACCTTCCAGGGAGGAATCCTCCAAGAGGTGGTGCATTAATGAGGAGCTAATCTATCAGTAATCTGTGAGGAGGGGGTGGGGGGTGCATGTGACTATGCAAAATAGTTCCACTGATTTGTAGAAATGTTTTCAGATGCCTCCAATTTTTTTAATAAAACAGAAAACTGACTCACGATTGCAAATCATGTCAGACACAATTCCACCATGATGGCCGCCACAGTGGACTTCAGGATCCAGTACCTGTAGCTGGACCAGTGCTGCACTCTCTGGGGTGGACTGACAATGTCCTCAGACATATCTGGGAGCTGTCCCCTGTCCCAGCTATGGTAATGGGAAGGTACACCCTGGGCAGGTACACAATTCATCAGACTGCAATAATATGGTACCAGAAAAAGGCAAAGAACAGACAGTGCTGTGAAAAAGTATTTACCCCCTCACTTTGTCACACTAAAAAGTTCCACAGCATCAAATTAATATTCATATTTACTGAATATTAGACAGAGATAACCCACAAAACATAAAACATTGTTTTTAAATGATGATTTATTAAAGATTTATAGAAAAGCTACTGTATGTCTCCACTGTGGAAAAGTAATCGCCCCCTGAACCTAATAACGGGTTGGTCTCTTGTTAAATGTTGGTTCCAGCTTGTGATCAGTCTTTTGGAGGAATGTTGGTCCACTCTTCTCTAGAATAGTTTAATTCAGTCACATTAGATGGTTTTAAATCATGAACTGTCCTTTTAAGATCTTACCACAGCATCTCAGTTGGATTCAAGTCCAGACTTTGACTTAGTCCCTCCAGAACCTTCATTCAGTTCTTTCTGAGCCCCTCAGAGGTGGACTTGCTTGTGGTCTTTGGGTCTTCGTCTTGCTGCATGAACCATCAGTGTTGAGCTTCAGGTCATGAACTGATGGTGGAGATTCTCCAGGAGGATCTTCTGATAGAGAGCAGAATTCATGGCTCCAGGTCCTCCAACCATCACACTACCACCACCATGTTCACTGTTGGTAGATGTTCTTCTGGTGGATGCAGTATCAGCTTTACTCCAGATGTAACGGACCCATGTCTTCTAAAAGTTCCACCTTTGGCTCATCAGTCCACAGGATGTTATCTAAAAGTCTTGGAGCTCATCCAGATGTTTTTTTGCAAATGCAGTCGACTTGTTTTGGTCTGAGGTGAGGTCCAGTGGTTCCTAACTTTCTTTTACTCTACCACATTATTATTATTATGAACACCAGTCATTTTTGCACAACACACACAGGCTTTTATACTTGGTTTGGGATGTTTGCAAGGACCTACACTACTTTCTTATATTCACTGCTTCTAATGATGTCATGTTTGTCAGCTTCTGCTTCATTCGCTCGTCGCCGCCATCAGAACCGATTCCACAACAAGCTCGACCGGCCAGACGCAGGGAGAGGGAGTGGATGCAGCGCCAGAGGAGACAGCGCCTCGGCAGAGCATTTGTCTGGGTCCATTTTAACTTGGTTACCCCCGTGTCGGCTCCAAATCGGGCCCGGGAGCATGTGCGCTCATCCAACACACAGCTGAGACCCAAACACCAAAGCATGTCGAGCCTTCAGAATAAAGCAACCAGGCGTTAGATGTGAGGCTGCGACTCGTCTGCCAGTGTCCTACATTCACCTGCCTTATAGTGAAACCCTCCTATGAGAATCACACACTGCTGAAAGCCTTCATCTGCAGTCAGAAGCACCGATCTGTGAGCGTTCAGCCGTCCTGGTCCTGTGTTTTGCTTTTCGCTGTGGAAAAATAAAAATCCCTATCAGTGCCTATTTCCAAAAGGTTCCTTTTTAGGGGATATGAGAGGAAAGCTTGGCAGGCCACAGTTTTCCATGAGGTCAGAAAGGCATTCCTAGCGGAGTGTGAGATCTCTGGGAGGGTTAGGTAAAGGAATAAATCACGTGACTCGTATACCTCGGGCTTGTTTTAAAACTGACTGGACTGAAATGAGGTCCACAGCCTGTATACAACCCAGGAGGAGGAGAGGAAAGGAAAATAAAGCAGGAAGGGAGAAGTTAAGAAACACGGCTCAGACTGTTCTCTTGTTCACTGCAGTGAGTTTACAAAGCTCAGTCAGCAGAACAGTCACACATGTAAAGCTTTAAACCTTCATTTAGGTGGTAGGAAGTCTTTATTTTCAATGCTGATGCAGGGAAATGAGAAATTTCTCCAGGCTTTTAGGAGCTCAACTTAAATAACGGACTGATCTGGTTCAAAGTGTGCCTGCATGGACAGCAAGAACAGAAGAGGAACAGGTTTTGTGATGTGATGAATTTGAACGAAACTCTCTGGGCTGGTAAATCAGCTGTTTGATACGTGTCTATCAACGGCAAGAATGGCGACACGTCACGTCGAAACAAGCAGAGCTATAATGATGTGACAGCTTAAGCAGAGACCCCCATTATCTGACCCCTTAGATCATAACGAGCCTGGATGGATGATTGGATGGAACACATGTCTATAGCTCAACAAATCTGATGAAACAGAAGCTACAGTTTGAAAATATCTGCATATTCAGAACCACATCTAAACACTGTGATGCAATTAGGAGAGTGTGACTTTACTGATAAGTTATAAATGGAATTAGCAAGCTAAAAATGTTGGATAGACAATACTTGAAACAGCTCAAAGCATTACAAAAGCACAGTTGATCTACACTGAACAAAAATATAAAGGCCTCATGTGAAATACTGATTCCTCATGAAGTGCACCACCCAAAGTGAGCGTAAACTGTCTGGTACATGTTGGAAGCAGGAATGTCCACCAGAGCGGTCGCTGTGCAGCTGAATGTTCACTATCAGACGACAGGACGTTTGAGAGTTGGTTTCCAACAGACGGGCAGTACTGCAAATCCACCTCATCCACGTCGGCCACGTGTGACCACCCCAGCACAGGATGGCTCTTCAAAAATATACATGCAATGTAGTGTCAACTAACAAAATACAACAAGATATTACAACTATGCCACAAAAAATGTCGACTTATAAATGCAAAAATACATAATATAAAATAAAATGTTTTAACCATCAATTTATCTACTGTATGTTATCTTATCTGTTTAAACTGTCTATCTGGGAAAAACTAAAGGACAGAGTCTGTCAATCACAATAAAACATTTCCACCTTACAGGAGATGACCTCTGCCGCTATGCTACATACAGTTTGAGCCTGTTAGCATCATAAGCTAGGCTATTTGCTGACCGGCTTGCTGATTTAAAAAAGAGAGAGAGGCTGATTTCGAACAAAGCAGGAGAAATGTCACTTTCATGGTTCAACCTTGAGCTTGTTGAACAAGCGGCGTGATAAATGACTTAGTGGCTTTTACACATTAGTGTAGTTTCTAGTCGTCGGTTAGAGGATCGCCTGCTCGCTGACACATGGAGCTGCCAGTATCCCACCGGTTGGAAACGACATGTGGACTAAACCACGCTGAGTAACGAGGGGGTCGTAATCTTTCAATGATTAAAAAAAAGTTTTAGTTTATAATTCGCCGCACTTGTGTTGTGCTTTTGTTGAACGTTAATACATTACTATTCAATTGTTTTTGTGTGCTTACAATGATTTTTGGGGGGGACATTTCCGCCTGTGGACGCATCACACCAACATGCCAATGACACGTTCCCTCATGACCGGAGTCATCTGAGGCGTTGCTGCTTTGGTCAACATGTGACATGTTGGGGTGGCCTTTTATTGTCCCCAGTATAAGGAGTGTCTGAGTACTGCTCATTGTGTTGGAGCAGCGTCTGGATATGCCACACCCATGGACTGAATGGAATTAATGCATCACTGAGGCAGTGGTGCACTCAGATTTGGGACACTAATCAAGAGAAACATCCATTTAGTACAAGTACCAGACAGTATACGCTCACTTTGGGTGGTGCACTTCATGTTGCATCAATATTTCACATGGGGCCTTTATAGTTTTGTTCAGTGCAGCTCAGCCGTCTGCAACCTTTTTTGCACCATGGACCGGTTTCAAGCACAGACGGGTTGTAGCGCTCACAACAAATAATAGTTGTCTTTTTAAATTTGAAAGTTAAGGCGATACCACGTTGGCTCAGTCCCTCAGCAGCGGTCATTAATTCGAGTCGGACTCAATACCCTTTGCTGTGTGTCGCTCTCCTGTCTCCCCGACTGTCACTCTGTCTCTCTGTCAATAAAATAAAAAACTACCTCCAAAAAATAAAAAAGAAAGTGTCCTAAATGAAAAACGTTACTTTCCAAGGCTAAACTTGTCTTTACTTTCTGGAGTCTCTCCCTCTTTTCAAAGAAGCTCTTCAGTAGCTTGTCATCCTTCTTTATGTTTCAGACCTCATGTATTTGCTTTCTCTTTATTGCAGCCTGAACCTGCCTCCGTCACGTGCTTCCACTGGTGCACATGAACACACTCTGGCTCCCGTTCAACTCGTTCGGCGACTCACGGGGAGCAGATGCTGTTTTAATTCAGCGTGCGTTGGCCAAATAGTCACACAAAACGATCCGTTTACACAGCAGAACGAAAAACAGTATGGAAAAACCCTGGATTAAATTAGAGGACGGACAAATACACAGTAAGATAAGATAAGCATCAAATTGAAAAATACGACCTGCGATACACGACAGCTGACAGAGCAACCTCCTCGTTCCTCCTCCAGGTTTAACAACCAAAGTGTCCAAACAATAACTAGTCTCTGTTAGCTTCAGTATTGATTGTAAGGTTTTATTGTGTGTTTTAAAGCTTTGAATGGACCCACAGCACATCAACGACCTCATCCAGATCTATAGTCCAGCTCGTGGTGCTGAGGGCGAGACTTCAAACCAGGGGGGACAGGACTTTCTCTGTGGTCAGGATTTGGAACGTCCCCCCTCCATGTCCAAACAGCCCCACAGTGGAGTGTTTGAAGCCTTGTCTGAAGATCCATTTTTATCCCCTGGCCTTTTAACTTTTGTGTCGTCTGTGTCTTTATTTACTTTACGATGTTTATCTGTTTGATTTTATTGTTTTATTTATAGCTTTGTTTTAGATTTATGCACTTGTTGCTTATTGTTCTATGGGAATGTTTGTTTTATTGCTTTTATGACTCTGTGCAGCACTTTGGAGACGTTTTGGTTTTTTAAATGTGCCGTACAGATAAAGTGGATTGGATTACATAAAGGCTGATGGCGACCTGCCACTCTGCATAATCACTGCTAGTTTGGGTCGACGTTGCATATTCTACTATTTCCCTCCTGATTATTAGAGTATGATAAAAGCCAGCTGATACTTCTCAAGTCTTTTTATTTCCAAAAGACCAGTGCTTTGAGACCGAATAGGGTTAGGGTTAGGGGTACACAGACTACCTTCAGACCCACCTTGGGGCAGTGGTCCTGCAACGGTTAAGAGCTACTGATCAGAAAGTCAGAGGATCGAACCCCAGTGCTGCCACTGTTGGGCCCTTAACCCCTTCCTGCTCCAGGGGTCGTACCATGGCTGACCCTGGGCTCTGACCCCAACTGGGATATGAGAAAACTACATTCACAGTGCTGTAAACATGTATTTGTGACAATAAAGGTTTCTTCTTCAGCTGTCAGAGTGGATGACGGCTGGCTGTGGTGATGCTAGCAACACTCAAGAGCGCATCTGGCTTTTTTATAAAATGTATTCAGCCTTTATTTTACCGGGCAAGACTTTAGGGACACTAGCTTCAAATAACAAGTCAATTTAAGTCATGCTATGAGTGCATTTCCCAAATCAGGCTGGTTTTGTGTTTTTAATTCACAAACAACAAAAGAAAATGATGAAACTGAAATACAACATGTAAAAGACCTCATGCCTGACTGACGTATAAAAGTCCTATCAATAAGAAACACGTGACAAAAGATGACGAAAGAAGACGTGAAGCATAACATTTAACGGCCCGCTGAGGTTTCTGCTCCTGACTGCAGAAGAAAACATCTGATCTATGTAGAATAAAGAGGAAGAAACACTCTGCTGCCATCCAAGCAGAGCCACTGGCCCATTAGGCAATACAGCAGTCACTGGTCTATGGTGAGGGTTTGGTTCCAGAACCCCCACCATAGATGAAAATCCATGAAGTAGCGACCTTATATTTATTTTATTATTTATATATATTAAGGCTTTGTAAACCCTCTCCATGCTTGGGTTCGGTTCGTTTGGGCGACATCGTAGGCCTTGAAATAAACCCAACACAGCGACCAGACGTCCATGTGGAACGGACGAGGCCAGATGCTGAACGCTGCTGTACACAGGAGACGGAGGAGACTGATGCTACGGTCGCTGAGCCAATCAGAGCCCAGGATGCAGAACGCAGCGCTCTGATTGGTCGCCTCCCGTCCATCAGCCAATAGTGTGCCGTGTAGCATCTCAAACTAACTCAAGAGGAAGTAGCTGAGTTTACCATAGTCTTTGTCTACTGATCTGCTGGACGCTACGTGTTTTATTTACATTTAATATTCTTCTTAATCAGTGATACAAAATAGATAAACACAATTTAAAATCTGCGATACAATGAGATCACGATATGGCGATGGACGACTGTATAGGCTAATGCTAAGGGCACCGTGGCCTCCAGGGGGCGCCACAAAATCTGGAAAAGTTTCACCTTCAATATAATTATATCAAAACTACTTATTATTATTAACCCTTAAAATGGAAAAGCTCACATTGATTCAAATGTAAAGTAACACCCAGTTAATATTACTATTAAACAATGCTGTTGATTTCTTTGGTATGTAAATCGCTGATGGAGGACGCCACATTGGGTCGGGCCTCCTCTCCATCCACGCTACTTTTAGCTTCTCTGAGGTTGGACGAGGGCCCCTACAACTGCATGATATTGTAGCCCCTCTTCCTCTGCACTGACTGAATGGATGGAGATTGGGTGTCACCAGCTGTCAGTCATGATGAACCGACTCCTAACGCTTACATAACAGAAGCAGCTGGAAACATCCACCGAAAGCTGCCTTAAACGTCTGACTTTTATTATGAATATTTAAAAGCAGGCTGATGTTTTTGTCCTTCGCTCCACACATGCAAGTCTTGGATCAAGTGAGACGATTTTAACTTGAAAGCTGCTGGAACCGACCCATAGAAAACCGTTCTGTTGTCCTCTGGTGGCCTTTAAGGGACGTTACTCACTGGGACTTTGGCTGAGACATTTCCAAACACAACAGCTCACCTGAGGGACTGTTCTGCTGCCTTACAACTCATCAGCACTCCGGAGACACGAGCGCCCGTCAGCATCGCGGCTGAACTGTCTGGCTGAGCCCATTCCATCTATTATGTGTCACGTCATGTGATGCAGAAGACTCGTGCTGGCACCTGGCACAATGACCAGAGGCAATTACATCAAGTAACGGATCTTATTAAGGTGTTATATGACTGCTGCTCCTGATCCCCCTCTGCACTGCAAAGATGTTCTGTTGTTGCTTGTCTGACAACTGTTAAATGAATCTGAACAAAACAGCAGAAAAACAAAGGTTATTTGGCTCAACGCTGTTTCATGAGGCGGTCCTCCTGTCATCCTCAGCATGCATTCAGAGCCTTGACAGATGGCTGGATAAGCCTATAAAAGTCATGGAGACACCAAAGCATCCAATAACAACTAAAGTCCCTTTCAAGTGCAGCATGTTTCTGAGCTTCTGCTGCATTTATTTAAACTTATCCTGCTTAAATGATGTTATAACGACAAGAGGCACATCTGTTTGATCAGCAATACAAGCAGAGCAGTCGTTGCTCCTGAAGTGACTCTGGCTGCGATTTATTCTGCCTTTCTGCCAGTATCATACATGTACAGTACATGAGGACACGTTCCTAATGAAACTGCGTAGGGATGAATATCTTTGCTGAAACTATCACAGAACGACCGTCCAGTTTTCACCGTCATGTCTCCTTGTCACCACGGTGCCCTCACCACTGCCTCGGGCCGCCCATATGGCTGCAGCAGACAGACAGGACGCTCCACCTCCACTCAATCTGCAGCTTCACCTTAGCAGACCTGGCTCACACAGTAGCTCATCTCATACATGAACAGGTAGATCAGATAGAGAGATATACCACCATCAGACCCAGTCTCTATTACGGGTCTATTTCTGTATTTAAGCCATACATAAGGCACACCGGGTTAAAAGGCGCATGCTAAAATAAGGAAATGGAAGTAAAACAGTGAGTCTGTTGAACTTTATTCTACTACGTACCGTATCTACAAATACACTCACATTATTTTTTGATCAATCTTCTGTCTCAAACCCTTCAAAGTCTTCATCTTCTGTATCTGAATTGAACAGCTGGGCAGTTTCTCCATCCAGCATGCCGGGTTCCCTCTCGTCATTGTCGGAGTCAGTCTCGTTGCCGGGTGGCTGTTCAGCAATGATGCCGGCTTTGGCGAAAGCTCGTACAACAGTCAGAGCAGATACCTTAGACAGATACCTTGGTTTATCGCTGCCAGCGTACTTAGTGTACGTACTTTACGTAGCTATGTCGGCGGGAAATGGTCCGACAGTCAATGAAGCGGAGCGCTTGGAACTCAGTGCACACATAAGGAGCACCGGATTGAAGGGCGCACCGTCGATTTTTGAGAAAATTAAAGGCTTGTAAGTGGCCTTATAGTGTGGAAAATACGGTATATAACCACATGTGTTCGTACTCAGCAGCACATGGCAGCTTTCTGTAGGGCAAGTTGGGTCACCCTCATGTCTAGCAGTTCTTTGTCTTCCAGGCTCTGTCCTCCAGCTCAACAGGGGTGATGACACCAGCTGCCGATGGATTGCCGAGCGTCCCCACTACTGGATCTCCCACCAACAGCCTGGCCGGCAGCTGCATCTGTCGTTTTTGTTTCCCCTGGTGACGGGAGATTTTGAAAGCGGTCCTCTTGCTGCAGCCTGGACTAAGACAGCCACAAACGACGTCTCATTGACCACAGCGCTGTCATAGCTTGCTCTTTAATCAGCCTTGAAACAATCGAGCTCAGCTCCTCACTCAGTAAAACCATGTAGTTCTATGTTTGCTACCACTGATACAGCAGGAGGCCAGCTGCTCTTGAACTGCATGTCTCTGTGCTTATTAGCCATCTGACAGTTACAGCTGTGGATGCCTGCCATGTCTAGTGAGGAGACAGCTACTGGATTCACTCCAAATGATGAAGCCAGCCCCATCATGGAAAACGACCACATGGTGCACTTATGTCATGACTGGCAGAGTCCATCTCATCCCCTCATGTTAACTATGTTAACTCTGTTTCTTTGTTCTGCTGAGACCAACATCTTAGACCTCCATTTGGAGAAAGATAAACTGAGTGATGATGCACACCTGTTCCTTATGTAGGCTACTGATGTGTCTTACAGATTTTCTGATTTACTAAAACACTAAACTCCAGTCTCTCACCTCACAGATTTTAAACAGAGAAACCCAAACATTCAAAAGTTTCCACTGAAATCCCTTTGAGCAAGTAGTTGGCGGGAAAGAACCAAAAACCTCCTTTGACATAACCAGGCTCTGGGAAGGCGGCCATCTGCCTCGACCGGTTGGGGCGAGAGTGGGGATGGCAGGATGGCAGATGGAGAACAGACGAACTATACATAAGAGAGCAATGGACATTTTGGAGAGTGGTGAGATACTCAGAGAGGACAAAACACAAACTATTAGTGACATGTAAAGGTTGTATGGAAGTCCCCAGCAGTCCAAACCTATAGCAGCATAACCCTAAACATGAGCAGCCCCAACTATCAGCTCTATCAAAGAGGAAGGTTTTAATCCTCATCTTAAAGTAGAGAGGGGGTCTGCCTCCAGAACCCAGACTGGGAGCTGATTCCACAACAGAGGATCTGATAACTGAAGGAACCACAAGTAAACCTGCAGTCTGAGAGAGAAGGGTTCTGTTAGGATGATAAGGTACAATAAGGTCTCTAAGATATGATGGAGCTGGTCGTTAACAGTTTATATGTTAGAAGAAGGATTTTAAAGTCTATCCTGGATTTTACAGGGAGCCAATGAAGAGAAGCGGATCCAGGAGAAACCTGATCTCTGGTCCTGGTTCCTGTCAGAACTCTGGCTGCAGCATTTTGGAGGTTTCTAAGAGAGTTACTGGGACATCCTGACAATAAGGAATTACAATAGTCCAGCCTGGAGGTTACAGATGCATGGACTAGTTTCTCAGCATCACTCTGGGACCAGGTGCTCCTCAATTTGACGATGTTGTACAAGTGAAAGGAAGCTGTTCTACAGACTTGCTTTATTTGTGAGTTAAATGACATATCCTAACAGTAGAACTGGAAGTCAAGGCAGCGCCATCTAGAGGAACTATCTGGTTAGACAGAGTGTTTTAAAGTGTTCAGCGCCAAATACCATCTCTACAGTTTTGTGTGAGGTCATCAAGGCCTTCATGTCCCTAAGACCTGCCTGCAGTTGGACTAACTGACTGGTTTAGTTTGGCTTTATCCATCCTTCCATTGCACACAGCTTTATCCTGTGCAGGGACATTTGGCTTCATAGATAAATATAACTAGGTGTCGTCAGCATAACAACAAAATGTATGCAGTGTTTTCTCTTAACGTTGCCAAGGGAAGCATGTACAAGGTCAGTGGTGGCACTTCTAGTACAGAACCCTGTGGAGCTCCTCAACCAACTCTAGTGTGGGTGGAAGAATGATCATGACATGAACAAACTGGAATCTGTCTGATTGATATGATTTAAACCAGTTTAACGTGGTTTCTTTGAACCCAATGACACGATCCAGTGATCAACAGCACTGAGATGCAGCAGAACAAGCATAGAGACTAGTCCACTGTCTGAGGCTATTAGAAGACCATTGGAGGTTTTAACCAGCGTTTCTGAACTATGATGGATTCCAAATCGTAATGTCATCGTAGCACAACAGAGTCCACTGTAAAGGAGGCCAGTGTTAATGGACGATTTAGAAAACACCGGAGACCTCTACATTCCAAACCACCAGACAACGTTTGTTTGCTGTTAAAGCATCACAGTTCTATAATCAAGTGTTTGTTGTTTTTACCACGTCCACAGACCTCCCCTTACCTTAACCGGGCAGTTTATGTCAGTGGACCTATCGACCAATCAGCTTTCCTGGAGCTGTCGCTTATCACAACGTTCAGCTGCCTTGTACTGTCTTGTGAAGCCAACTTGTAACCGGTGGGTCGCCGGTTCGAGTCCCCGGACTGGCAAGAGGTTGAGGTGGGAAAGTGGGAGCGATCGCTTGTCCCTGAACAAGACCCTTAACCCCTGACTGCTCCTAGTATGTACAGTTAAGGTTAACTATGAAGAGGATGGAGGAGTCAGTAAAGAATAGATTATAACAAAGACTACTTCATCCACGACACACTTGACGAGTTTTAAAGTGCATTTCTATCCAATACTGACCAAACTTCGATATCAAAACAGTTAAAAGCACAAGCAATCTCACTACTTGGATTAATTAATAGAGCGTTCCTGTTGGTATTATCAGCATTGTTTCATTCCCCACAGGTGTAAACTGCCGTAAACATTAGATAATCTGGGACTGTGGGGTTTTTTTTCATGTTAGCGGGTAGCAGGCACATCCCCTCTGACAGCTGCGATATTAGGAATATTCCAAATGAAACAGGTTAGCAGCCCGTGGTTGTTTTAGCCCAGGGTTCTCATCGGACGTTTGTTTTTGTTGTGCTCTGTTTTGTGGGCAGATATTAAATACGTACTCCGAAGCTCACGCTCTAATCTCAGCCCTCAGGGGTAAACAAGACTCACCTATCACTGTAATTGCTGCTATCATTATATCCCGTTGCATGACAGTCCGTTTCATGCTGGTTGGCTTGTTGAAAGATTAAACTGATTCTGGGGACAAATTGGAAAAACACGTTCTCCTGGGTGACGGGCAGAAGCAAGGCAGGCGAAGGAAACCTGGCGCTGCTGGACGACGAGAGCTCCAGTGAGTTAGAAGAAAATCTAAAACAAAATATATAACTGCTTTATAAGACACTGTAGTGGGAGGTGACAGCTGTTTCTACGCTGGACAGGTCGCCAATACAAGGAGACAACCAACACACTCACACCAATGTAGAATCATCACCTAACCTATGATGCATTTGGACTGTGGAGAAAACCCACGCAGGAACAGTGAGACCATGCAGACTCAAGAGGCTCGAGCTGACCATCAGATTAAACTCTGTCTAGCTTCGGGGCGACGGAGCTAAAAATGAAACTGCTGTGTTGTTATAGCCGAAAACGAAAAACAGTTTGGATGGAATCACGAGCCTGAAAAGTGATGAAACCTTGCAGAAGCATCCGGAAGCTGTGAGTCCGACTTTGAGTGGTCCGTGTACGTCGCGGCCATTCGTTTTCTTATTTTGAGATTTCAAAATAAAAGCGAAAAATAAACCGTTTCCTGTTTTTTTCAGCGATAATACAAAACGGAAAACGGGCCCTAATTCATTATCCATTATCTGTTATCCGATTTAATCATATATGTTTGTAAATAGAAATTAAAATTAAAATACACCCGTGGAAAACTTATTTCTCTACTTCCTGTTTGTTTTACCTCCGTGACCCGTGGTAGATGTTCTGGAGATGAAGCCAGAAAGGCTGAGATGGGTCGGACTGAGGAGGGATGGTGGAGGATGCTGAGGTTGGAAGCTCCAGGCCTAGAGGAAGACCAGAGAGGAGATTTATGGATGCAGAGAAAGAGGACATGAAGCCAGAGAAGAGGATGCAGAGGATAGGGTCAGATGGAAGCAGATGATCGGCTGGATTTTTGAGCTTAATGATCTGGACTAAATCTCTGAGAAGACATATTGCTGAATGCCAACAGCTCAGTCATCAAAGTATGTAGACTTCAAAGCTGGTGTAATGGTTACGACTGTGGTGGTAAAATGTAAGCACAAGGTAGCCCACAATACAGAGAGATGAAGCCAGACTAGATCATCTCTGCTCTGGTATAGAGGTAGGAAAACCACAGTAGCTACACCAGAAACTAGAAAGCAGGTTAGCTGGAGACGGTGTCGTATGTCTCAGGAGAGGCTACGCAATCCTAAAACCAAAGAGCCGTAATATTCACTGCCTCATGTCCATCGCTGTTCCGAGAGTCGCATCCATGGGCGTGGTAGTGGGGGAAAAGTGGACCTGACAAGTAGGGAGAGGGGCCCATGAAAATCCTGATTTTTTTTTTTTGTGATGTTTTTATTTCAAATGAATTGGGCCCTCCAATTAATTGATGTCATCATTTATTTCAAATATATTGATCACATCAACTGAGAGAATGAACTTTATGTCACAGTCCTCCCAACATATTGGACTTCTGGGGGCCCCCTCTTGGAGGCACAAAATGGTTTAGTCCGCCCAACAGCGACCAGCGGCAAGTGTAACGTCAGTAAGCCCAGACTGAATGACCTGGGGGTAGACATCATGCTGCCCTAAACACATGGATTGGGGTTTGACAAGCAAATAGTTAGGCTAGTCTAAGCATCGACTGTAGGAAAGCATACCCTTACTTCACGTTTGACTTTTAATGAACATATTTGCAACCTTTCACATTATCTTGTACTTGTTCTAAATGGTAGCGCCCTCTTGTGGACACTCACCAGCTGTGACTGATTGACAGCCTCAGAGCTCCGCCCATAGAACACAAAGATGAGCCCATTTAAAAGACAGTCTGTCAACATAATAAGCAATGCTTGGCCGTGTGTTTCATTATGTTTAGCTGTTTATCTTGCACTGAAATGGCTCTAGGAATACAAAGTTAGCTTACTTTAAAAAGTAGGTTGGGTTATTTGTATGTTTAGAGGCTAATACTCTTCTTTTTTGTTTTGCTCATGCGCCTCGTGCACTGGCATGGATGGAGGCCCACTGACATTGAGAGTGTGCACAGCCCAGAATTTGGTGCTCCACCCCTGGTCGCATCCCAACTGTCTCCACTGGCCTCCAACGCCTTTCCTTTTCAGGTCACAAGAGGAGAACACAGCCTTTGTAAAGAGACAGTTTTAACAACCAGTCAGTCCGCTTTGCCCAGAGGTTCATGTTACATATCTCATTTTCCTTTGTGCCTCTGTCAGCTGGCACTAATGTTCTTTGCAGTCACTATAATAGATAAAAATGTGCCTTCAGTTGTATTTTCATTTGTTGATTTACTGTAGATTCTGTTAATTAGGCACAAAACCCCCAGTATTCACATGTTTACTTGGAGACTGCAGTAGACTGAGGTGCATCAATGCTTTCTACAACATCACTCTTGCTCTATCAACCCGAACCAACGAGCTACTTGATGTTCCATCGTCACAAGCTTCACTGTAGTTGTCACCTCTTGTGTATTCCTCCACTCTCAAGCTTCCGGGTTTATCTAAAGCGTCCGTCTCGATCAGTCTGATGAGGACTGCTGCCTGGAATTGCTGGTGAGAGTTATATTCCTCGTGCACTCAGCCGCTCACTGCCCAGCCTCTTAAGCTGGCTGATAATGATGATACTAATGTGAGCAATTACTATTAATAATTCAGGATGTGCCTCCGTATGTAACCGTGCAACCGCTGAAAACTGATCAATGCCTGCTGTCACGTCCAAATCAGCGGCAGCAATGAAAAGATTAGAACGACAGCTGATATACTGATGGTGACGGAGCAACTGAACAAGCTCTCTGATCCAATGATGATCACTATGATGAAGGCATCCGTGGTTCCCTACCTCCATGTTATCCTAATGTTATAGTGACTTATAGAGATGGATGCATTAGACAACTGATGACATATATGGCATATTTAAGATTATAAAAAGACTAGTCTTGTGGTCGTTACCTATATCATTGTAGTGTGGTAAGAATTAGACAATACAATTAGTAAATTAAAGCTGCGAGCGGCGTTGGGCGAGTCCTGAGTGACTGAGACTTGATATCGCCATATGCAAGTCCTCAGGCCCAGACTTTGATCATGCATGTAAAGTTTGAGGCCGATTGGAGCACGTACAGGCTAGTTACACAGCACTTCCTGTTTCTGTCATGGCGAAACGGCAAAACGCCATGGCCACGTCCCCATACTTTAGCAGAATATTTTGATAAGTCTTGATCACCAATGCCTGGAGTATATACCAGCCAATTTCGAAGTCTCTCAGAGTTACCCCCTAGGACGAGTTCGCTCTAGAAAATTGTAAATTTTCACCAAAATCGGCAAAAATCTGACAGTGAAATCAAAATGGCCGACTTCCTGTTGCATTGTGGGTATGGGTTCTTGAGGCTTTCTTGTGCGTCTTGTCGTGATACATACGTGTACCGAATTTCGCAGCTCTAGGTGAAACTAACTGACCCTAAAACCTTTTTTTAAATTTTCTAGGGGGCGCTGTGGAGCCATTTTGCCATTGACATGTGTAATTCCCCTAGAATATTAATTTTTCTACCAGGTCAGATGTACGTACCACGTTATACATGTTTTTGAATATTTTTAGGGCCTCAAAATTGCGATTCAAAAGTCCAAAAATAGTAATAATCTTTTGAATAACAGTGGGGTTCTACACATCGTTGGAGCTCAGACCCAAACAAATTAAACCAAATGTCAACTGTAAGCCTGTGATGAGACTCAATACTGTAATAAAATCAGACATGACACTCATAATTACTAGTAATTATCCTTGGAAAACACTAACCTGCTGGAGCTCATTAAAGCCATGACTTACTTGGCACAGGAGTAGGTGGGATCTCAAACATGATTGGACAACAGATGCGTGATGTCATTCTGCATAATGAAGGTAAATACTGGAGAAAGAACGGATGTTTTTCTTATTTCGATGTCCAGTATTTACTGCTGATCGTGTACCGATGAAAATAGTTGGAAAACTCTTCAACTTCTTTCTAGAGCACTGACCTGATTTGCCAGTTTGAACTAGGAAAGCAGAACCCCTGCCCTAAATATGCATCAATCTATGAAGAGAGAGAAGGAGAAAGGCAGCACAACGCAGCACTGTGCCGCTATCGCCTTCCTGTAAGGAGTGATTGCTTAAAGCTTGTTCCTTTGCTGCCATTTATTATGGATAATGCTCCATATGTCTCACCATGCTACCTCACACCTCTCCTTCCACCAGACCCAAAGTTTTACCGCCTTTTGATGGACTGGACTGAAGCAAACATGGGCTGTACATGACACACGGATGCAGCCGAACCACCAAGACCCACTGGTTTGTGGAAAACAGTTTGCTCTTTTGAAACCAGACTAAGCAAGTGAGTGTTGAGGAGACAGTAGAGACCTGTTGATTCTATGTTAGTCCTGCCATACAGCGTACTCTACTTCATCAGGTGTTTTGCTCTAAGTGGCACCGTAATTTATACAATGAACCCCACAACAAATTAATTATTCAAAGCCTAGAGCAGCCAGGATTCACTGCCCACTGCGCTGCTGTTCCGCTATGCAATGCACTCAATTTCAGTGCTGGACTTATTCCTCATATATCCATCCATCATCCATCTATCATCCATCTATTTATAATCCATCCATCATCCATCCATCCATCCATCCGTCATCCATCCATCCATCATCCATCCATCATCCATCCATCCATCCATCATCCATCCGTCATCCATCCATCCATCATCCATCCATCATCCATCATCCATCCATCATCCATCCATCCATCCATCCATCCATCCATCCATCCATCCATCCATCCATCCATCCATCATCCATCCATCCATCATCCATCCATCTTCTTCCTCTTATCCTGGTCGTGGAGGCAGCAGATGAAGCAGGTCATTCCAGACATCCCTCTCCTCAGCAACTCTTTCCATCTCTTCCTGGTTGATCCTGAGGCGTTCCCAGGCCAGATGAGATCCATAATCCCTTCAGCAGGTTCTGGGTCTACCCCGGGGTCTCCTCCCAGGTGGACGTGCTCTGAAAATCTCCAAAGGAAGTCTTCCTGGAGGCATCTGGATCAGACGTCCAAACCACCTCCATGGCTCCTTTAGACATGAAGGATCAGCAGCTCTACTCTGAGCTCCCTCTGGATGTCTGAGCTCCTCCCCCTATCTCTAAGGCTGAGTCCAGACACCCTGAGGAGGAAGCTCATTTGGGCCGCTTGTACCCTGATCTGGTTCTTTGGGTCACTACCCAGAGCTCAGGACCACAGGTGAGGGTTGGAATGTAGATGGACTGGTAGATGGAGAGCTTCCCCTTGCTGTTCAGCTCCCTCTTCACCATGACGGTCCGGCTGAGCCAAGCCTCCTGTCCATCTCACTCCATTTTCCCGTCACTCGTGAACAAGATCCAGAGATACTTAAACTCCTTTGCTTGGGGAAGCAACTCCTCCCAACCTGGAGGGAGCAGTCCACCGGTTTCCAGCTGAGGACCATGCCCTCGGATTTGGAGGTGCTGATCCTCATATACTGGTGATTTTTTCTAACTCTGTCTTTCTTTATCTCACCTATTGGTCCTGCTCACAGCCTTTCTCCCTCTCAGTTTACCTTCTAAGGAGTAAAACGTTCCAGACAAATTTCCAATCTTTAGCTTGAGTAATGGCAGTCAGTATCTTCAGTTTCATTTCAGGACATTTCATCAGCTGCCAGCAAAAACATGCACATCCTGTAGAAGATGCACCAGCAAGGACCACAAATGCAATTCAATTTACTTTGCTGAACTGGCATTACTCAGAAATATATGGGAGAAGCAACCCTTTAATTTAGTTGTGTAAACACACTGTATGTCATATTGCTTCTCACACAGAGGTCAACGTTTGTGAAACCCAACCATCTGCCCATGAAGGACAACACCGCTGCACTACACGTCCCATGATTACATGCTCCTGATCTTATACAGAACACCAGCCAACACACACACATCTTATTCCAAAGCTGCTATTGTCATGTCTTGGACCTGTCCTCTACATGGCCTGTACTGTAACACACACCAGCGCCACAATGACAAGATGCTCACCCCTGGAGGCGGGTGAGGAGGGAGGGAGGGAGGGAGGGTGGAGGGAGGGATGGGAGGGCGGCTGTGTTGCAGAGCCCAGTGAGCTACCTCCCAGCCGTGCACAGGAATTCCACATTTGCCTGCTGTTTTACTATTTTACAGCTCACGGTGTGTTTAATCTGACTTCAGCTCTGCCTCCTGCTGCTGGGGAGTAAACGGAGACGCTGCCTCTCCATCCTGTAAAGTGATAACCGACTTCTGATCGCAGCTTCTCCTCCCTTCTTTACATACGTTAAATTATTAGTGGGGCATGCCAGGGCCGGAGCTCGCCATGTTCGCTGTTCTCCACTGGTGGAAGTGTATTCTTATTTATATTTCTCAACAGCATAGGTGTTAGAACAATATGGCCACGTTATGATGGACACATTTCCTGTTTTATTTCCATTAAGGAACGCTGGCTCCTCAGGGGAATCCTATATTAGATTTAGTTAGAATTTCAAAGCATATGTCAGGAATTAAAACCATCACATCTGTTGTTCTACTTTAGTATAACATATTGTACTGAACATCTAAGCCGAGGCTGTGTGTTGTTGTGTGTACAGTTCGGTATCTCGAGTGTTGGCGTCGTGTGCCAGGACTCCAGTGGAACAGCGAGGCTCTGGTGTTGTGATTAATACTTAATGCCGGGCTCAAACGCCAATCACTGTGTTTGTAGCTGCCTCGAGGTTCACAATTACAGAAGGCGGTTACAGACACCCAGTGTTGGGTTAGTGTGCAATTAGCTGCCTGCATCTGATAGGGTTACAAGTCACAGGTCACCACTGACAACGGCCCCAGTCACTGAATCCAGGAGGGAGATGTAGATGGGAGATAGGAGATGTAGATTAGGAAGGCTTTTAGAGAGATGAGAAGAACGCAACGAAGGGAGACTGTATATAAAAGAGAAATGTAGTAGAACTTAATCACCGAATCTCCATCTTGTACATTAAAGTGTGAATTTATGAACAATGCATTTCCTCAGTTCATCACAGGACCAGTAGCTTATGGGGGTTAACCCTTTATCTGCTGCAGCTGTTACATTACTGCACATATTTAATGATCATCACAGAACCACAGTTAATTTCTCAAATATACGTCCAGCCATCATCTATACACCGATTAATCCTCTGTGGGGGCTGGAGTCTATCCCAGCCGACTAACCCTGGACAGGTCGCCAGTCTATCACAGGCCAAGCACCCTCCCATTCACACCTAGAATAATCAGTTAACCTCAGCATGTTTCTGGACTGTGATGAGGAAGGAGGTGAGAACCCACGATGCACAGGGAGAACATGCAAACTCCACACAGAAAGATCCCAGGCGTCCTAACCGGGACGCGAACCGGCGACGGTGCTAACAACCGAGCTGCATTCTGATCTCCCACAAATCCTAAATCCTAAACGCCAGACCTTCACATGGACAAACGGCACACCTGGATGTCACTTTTTAACTCATTAGAAAACAGTTACCGAAGTTTGATCCAAGTGTGTGGGAAAATCCCTGCAGAGCTCCATAAAGCAGACGGGACATGCAGATACAGGTGGCAGGTCTCCGTATGGTAAGTATTCATCCCTTTTCTATCTCTGGCTTTGTCCTGTGTGTTGCTGTGGGAGGGCTGGAGTCTATCCCAGCTGACTTAGGGAGCAAAGACATGCTGGTGATTCTAACCTGTCCATAGGTGTGAAGGTGAGCGTCTGTCCCTCCATGTGACCTGTCCAGGATGAACCCTGCCTTCACTATAAAGCGGTGCATAGAAAATAATGATTATGGTGTTACGGATAAAAGAGCTGCCAGCCTTGTTGTGCTGCACTGCCCTTTTGGAGCAGGAATAATAGATAAGAGCACAAGAGACAAGGTCAGCGAAGGTGTCAGAGCATCTTCTCTGATCACAGCCTGCAGGTTTGAGGAGCAGAGCATCACGTCTGGAGGGAGTCTCGTCCTCAAGAGTCCTCAGCAGGGACGCTGCTGACCCTGAAGCAGCAATAAAATCCTCCAACACGCGTGACCCAGATGACCGACCGCCAGCACCACACGCTTTGTGCTGCATCCTCTAACGCATCATCACTCAAAGCGCTTTACGATGTGTTTCCATTCACCCATTCACACACCAGTGATGTCAGAGCTTCCATGCAAGGTGCTAACCTGTCATTGGGTCAACTTTGGGTTCAGTGTCTCGGCATGCGGAGGGGCCGGGGATCGAACCGCCAACCTTGCGATCAGACAATCGACCACCTGAGCCACAGCCGCCTACAACTGAGCTCTAGTGGGATTTATAGCATTGGACTCTCCTCAGTACCAAACTCTTAACACTGTTGATCTGATTTTTATATTGACCATTTTAGATTTTAGTAGACTGGAGTTCTTCCTCTGCTGCTGTATTTGCTTAATACTTGCAGGGTATTTATGATGCACCTGTTGCATGTAGTGTTTAATGTTCTGGGGTCCATCTGCTGCTATCATCACTTCCTGTTATTCAGTCTATCCACAGTAACATGCAGCTGTACTGAAGTAAAGCTGAGGCACTTGTTGTCCATGCAGCAGATCTAACAAAGACTTCACACACAGCCTCATCCAGCCTGTAATGCACCTGCAGGATGTAATGTTTAGTGAACCAGCAGCAGCCGGTTTAAAGTTCAGAACAGGGTCCGGGGCTCTACAGGTGACCTGGGAGCTGCTCTCTTACCGATGGTCGTGATGACGGTGATGGCGAAGTAGAAGGAGCCGGCGAATTTCCACTGCACTCCGGCTTTGTGCGGCTTCAGCTGCAGCACCACCCTCTCCAGCTCATCGAAGTCCTCCGCGGACAGGTTGAAGGTCCGGAGCAGCCCCGCTCTCCTCTGGTGCAGCTCCAGCCGCTGGCTCGTCTCCGTCCGGGACTCCAGCGCGTCGAAGATCGCGGCGCCGACGATCAGGTAGGTGAAGGTGCAGATGATGAGGGCGAGGGTCCGGGCGTTCTGCCTCTTCATGGTGCCCTGCTGTGAGTGCGTGTGCGTGTGCGTGTTAGGGGCCCAGGGGGACTGTGAGTGCGGGTCTGGAGGACGGGGAGCTCGGCTGGCTCATGGCTGAGCTGCTCTGACGGAGCGGAGGACTCTGATGACTTTATGGGCTGGGAGCTGTTCTTCAGCACCACCCCTCCCTGCCTGCCTCACCTCCCCCAGCACAGGACTCCTCCCCCTTCATGCATCCTCATCCTCATCCTCACTCCCTCCCTCCCTCCCTCCCTCTCTGTGTGTTTTAAATCATGTTCTGGCTGCAGTGGTGGAGAAATTATTCCCAACTTCTACCAGGTTGTACACACATGCTTCATTTTGCTGTTGCTTACTGAGTCATCTTTTAACCTCTAAATACAGTCTGGCTGATTAATACCAATCACTTTTAAAAGGAGGAGATGAAGATGGACTCTGTGATGGAGGAGGTGAGGATGGACTTTAGGATGGAGGAGGTGAGGATGGACTCTATGATGGAGGAGGTGAGGATGGACTCTAGGATGGAGGAGGTGAGGATGGACTCTAGGATGGAGGAAGTGAGGATGGACTTTAGGATGGAGGAGGTGAGGATGGACTCTATGATGGAGGAGGTGAGGATGGACTCTGTGATGGAGGAGGTGAGGATGGACTTTAGGATGGAGGAGGTGAGGATGGACTTTAGGATGGAGGAGGTGAGGATGGACTCTAGGATGGAGGAGGTGAGGACGGACTCTGTGATGGAGGAGGTGAGGATGGACTGTGATGGAGGAGGTGAGGATGGACTGTGATGGAGGAAGTGAGGATGGACTCTAGGATGGAGGAGGTGAGGATGGACTATGATGGAGGAGGTGAGGATGGACTCTAGGATGGAGGAGGTGAGGATGGACTCTAGGATGGAGGAGGTGAGGACGGACTATGATGGAGGAGGTGAGGATGGACTCTATGATGGAGGAGGTGGGGATGGACTAGGATGGAGGAGGTGAGGACGGACTCTAGGATGGAGGAGGTGAGGATGGACTCTAGGATGGAGGAGGTGAGGATGGACTCTAGGATGGAGGAGGTGAGGATGGACTCTAGGATGGAGGAGGTGAGGACGGACTCTAGGATGGAGGAGGTGAGGATGGACTCTAGGATGGAGGAGGTGAGGACGGACTCTAGGATGGAGGAGGCGAGGATGGACTCTATGATGGAGGAGGTGAGGACGGACTCTAGGATGGAGGAGGTGAGGACGGACTCTGTGATGGAGGAGGTGAGGATGGACTGTGATGGAGGAGGTGAGGATGGACTCTAGGATGGAGGAGGTGAGGATGGACTCTAGGATGGAGGAGGTGAGGACGGACTCTAGGATGGAGGAGGCGAGGATGGACTCTATGATGGAGGAGGTGAGGATGGACTCTATGATGGAGGAGGTGGGGATGGACTCTATGATGGAGGAGGTGGGGATGGACTAGGATGGAGGAGGTGAGGATGGACTCTCTGATGGAGGAGGTGAGGACGGACTCTAGGATGGAGGAGGTGAGGATGGACTCTATGATGGAGGAGGTGAGGACGGACTCTAGGATGGAGGAGGTGAGGATGGACTGTGATGGAGGAGGTGAGGATGGACTCTAGGATGGAGGAGGTGAGGATGGACTCTAGGATGGAGGAGGTGAGGATGGACTCTATGATGGAGGAGGTGAGGATGGACTCTATGATGGAGGAGGTGAGGATGGACTCTAGGATGGAGGAGGTGAGGATGGACTTTAGGATGGAGGAGGTGAGGATGGACTCTAGGATGGAGGAGGTGAGGATGGACTCTAGGATGGAGGAGGTGAGGACGGACTCTAGGATGGAGGAGGTGAGGACGGACTCTAGGATGGAGGAGGTGAGGACGGACTCTAGGATGGAGGAGGCGAGGATGGACTCTATGATGGAGGAGGTGGGGATGGACTAGGATGGAGGAGGTGAGGATGGACTCTATGATGGAGGAGGCGAGGATGGACTCTATGATGGAGGAGGTGGGGATGGACTAGGATGGAGGAGGTGAGGATGGACTCTCTGATGGAGGAGGTGGGGATGGACTCTATGATGGAGGAGGTGGGGATGGACTCTATGATGGAGGAGGCGAGGATGGACTCTATGATGGAGGAGGTGAGGATGGACTCTATGATGGAGGAGGTGGGGATGGACTAGGATGGAGGAGGTGGGGATGGACTAGGATGGAGGAGGTGAGGATGGACTATGATGGAGGAGGTCGAGCTCCTGGGTGTTGACAGTCCCCAGGAAGCAGAAGGACTCCTCAGTCTCCACCTGGGAGCTGCTCAGTGGAGACATCCTGAAGTCCACCTCCACCTCCACCGTCTTTAGAGCATCAAGCTCCAAGCTGTTCTGGCTGCACCAGGTCACCTGATGGTCGACCTCCCACCTGTAGACGGACTGACCACCACCAGAGATGAGTCCGATGAGGGTGGTGTCGTCTGCAGACTTCAGGAGCTTGATGGACTGGTGGCTGTTTACTAGCATTAATAAATTATGAAATGTTGTTGACTAACATATGTTGGGCGGCTGTGGCTCAGGTGGTAGAGCAGGTTGACCGCAAGGTTGGCGGTTCGATCCCCGGCCCCTCCACATATCTAAGTGTCCTTGGGCAAGACCCTGAACCCCAAGTTGATCCCAATGGCAGGAAGGAACCTTGCATGGAAGCTCTGGAAGACCATTTACCATTTATATGTGCCTTGATACAAATAATTCTATGAGTTATATGTTCACTGATAACAGTTGTGGCTTACAATAATCATTTTTTTCCGTGACTACAGTGTTATTTAATTGCATAATGCTTATTTCAGGCACTGGCAAGCCTTTCTTAAGGTTGGGAATGATTGTGGTCTGTTTTAACACAGGAAAAGTCTGGCTGTTTTCCACTAAAGGAACTCTTGGGGTGTCTTCAGCATAGACATATCTACGTAGACGCCGCGTTGACTGCTGCTGCCGGTTGACTGTGATAAACAAGGAAGTGAATCCGGTGACGTCCGTGCATAACTGGGGACTGCTGTGATTGGTGGAACTCACAGGACGCGGGACAAAATTGCAGAAAAGTCTCGGTGATTGGACGAAATTGCAAAGTGGCGCAGAATTTGTGGAGATTTAGGTTGAATTAGCGTTAATTGTTACAACATCGCAAATTCCTGGAGGGACTGAAAATTTAGCAATTTGAGTTGGCAACAAAACTCAAAAATCCAGTGCAGAAAGTCACCTTGAAATTTTGAGTTTTCCCAACTTTTTCGTTTTTACAGTGCATGGCGACCATTTGATGCCTTTTGGTGTCACGTCCAGAGCCTCCTCACCGATTAGGCAATATAGGCTAATGCTAAGGGCGCCGTGGCCTCCAGGGGGCGCCACAGGATCAGGAACAAATCCACCTTCGATGTAACTCTATGAAAACTAGTTATTACTGTTAACTCTTAACATGGAAAAGCTCACATTGATTTAAATGTAAAGCAACGCCCAGTTAATATCACTACTAAACAATGCTGTTGATTTCTTTTGATTCTTTTGATCTTTTGTTGATTTCGGCTCGGCGTAAACTATACCAGAAGTAGTTATTTTAAGGCGTCACATCAGGCTTCAGGGAAGTATGGAGGATCATAATTTGTAAACTGACCCAAAGAGGAAACAATCATCAGATTAACCGGTGATGGAGAATAATTAGCTTCAGTCTGACAACAAACCTCCAGGCACAAAACCCAACAACAGTGATCTGAACTCGCTCCTCCTCTCTTGAGACACATCAGGGCTCCTTTTCAGTGAATCCGACATTAAAGAGCTTCTTTTTTAGAAGAAGTTGCATAAACTCTCCGACTGCAGCAGCTTTGTTTTAGTGACCGCTGACCTACTTCAGCAGAGCAGCTGTCTGTGACCCCCTCATCTTCATTCAAACCACTGCTGTAAGCGGCGACGGGGTTTTATCTCTCTCTATCTGTGACTGATGCTTTCGACGCTACTCACTAGTTAAACCGCCTCAGAATCCAGCTGCTGCTTCGACTCCGGGGAGAAATGAAATGTCTGCTCCGTGACCTCGGCTTCCCTCGGCAGAACACGGCGGTACCAGAAGCTTCTCTTTGGACTGGAGAGTAAATAAACTCCAGCCTTGGTGAAATACTGTCCGACTACGACGAGGGGAAATTCAGCTGCCAGAGGTGTGTGAGCAGTGAATGTGATGCGTGTTCGAGCTAAAACAGAGGCGCATGATGTCAAGTGAGCGTCTAACTGGGGCCGAACACGGCGACCTCGGAGTCACTGGTTTCCACTAAACGGCTCCCTGGTGTGTCGTAGGTCAGCCAGAGACAGAGACGCTGTTGGTGGGGAGTCAGAAGGCAACCCTGAGCAGACTGTCTGAGACGACTGAAACCAAAGAGCTTCTCATGGGCAGTAAAATGCATGTGCTTTTATTACAGGGCTTCTTATGGGCCAGTACTAGCATGCTAAAATCATACCTATATCTGGACCAACCTGTGACAGATGATGGCTTGCATTCTGCACCTCGCTGCCTCTGACCGATAGATCCCGGCCAATCTTAAGTTCCACTCCGTTAGCCAGGCCAGAAATAGCTCCGGCTTCAATAAACAGGTCAGTTAAGTCAACCGTGACTGAGCCTGCGTAAATCCTCCCCTCACAAACTAAAGTGCTGCGAGCCTCGAGCCGATCAATGTGTCAATTAATCCACAACACATTGATGAAAAGTCGTGTGGCGTCCGGAAAACGAGCCCCTCTGAGGTGGGCTTGTTTGGGTCATGAACTGATGGCGGACGGAGAGCAGAGTTCACGGCTCCATCAGTGATGACAAGTGGTCCAGGTCCTGTGGAAGCAAAGCATCCTCAAGCCATCACACCACCACCAAAGCTGCATACAGCCACACCTGAATCACACCTCTTAAAGCGACAGTACAGCCAGGTAGACAGCAGTCCCCCTCCCTGACATTCCACCCCTTAAAGCATCACACATTAAGTGGCCTTGAGCTGCCTGCGTCTCATTACACGAGGTTCAACATGGCTTCCAGGTCCCCGCTGACATCATTAGACTCTTTCATTTTCCCATCATTTGCTCTGCTGCTGTCATTTCCTAATTATCCCGTTACAGGAAGTGCAGAGACCCAGGAGCAGACAGAGAAGCATGACGTACACAGAACACAGGTTTAACTACTCATTTACAGTAATTCACTCATACAGAATACTACTGGGTACTGTAAAAGTGGAAGAACCATCCCTCAGCAGGGGAGGAGGTCTGGACACCACCTATCTCCTCCTACAACGCCACCCTTTGGTCTCTACCAGGAGATTCAACAGCTTAACCTTTAAGAACCAGAGTTGTTGGCTAATAGTCCAGTGTTGCTCTCAGTTGGCCTCATGTGACTCCAACCACTGTGGTTCCATGATGGAGACCATCTGAGTCCCACCTCTGGAGCTCCAACCACCGTTAGTCACCACTGGTCACAGAGGTTAACCCTTGAACACCAGCGCCAGGTGATTTTCATCCATGTGAACCTGATCATGTTTTATTGTGCTGTCATTGTCTGAGTTGCGTGGGTCTTTAGGTAGCTTCATGCTGCTCACTGACATCCCAGAAGGTCGGCGTGTTTCCCTGGTTTTTTCAACAGGCACGTGTCTGGGTGATTTTCCAAGAGCACCTGGCTGCAGACCTCCACTGTGAGGACAGGAAGTAATGGGTAAAAAAAGGGTCGCCGAGGCCCCTGCCGTCAACTGCCGCCCAATCCACGCTGCACCCGGCCCCTACAGTTCCTTCTGAGGATGGTTGGTCCACAGGAGGTCTGGCCCACGTCGTCCTGTCGGGCTGAACCCGGCCGAGCCCCGTGGGCAAAGGCCCGGCCACCAGGCGCTCCTATGCAAACCCCAACCCCAGGCCTGGCTCCAGGGTGGGGCCGACATAACGCTCCTTGGTTGTGCTTCGTCCATAAGGCTTTTAGAGTCTCCTCATGATACCTTTTTTCATTTTATGAGACATTATATAGGTGAAGATAAAAGTACTTCAGTTTGCTGTGTGTTGTTGTACTTTAATATATTTTGATGATAAGTATTTTTTATCAGGTGTATGATATCTGGTATAATAAATCCAGTGTTAGTGATGCTGTTACTAATTTTTACGTTATAATGACCCAGGGTTAAACACCTGGTTTCCCACCAGCCAGTCAGACCAGCCCAGTCTAGTCTGGACATGCATGAACTGATGAAGCCACTCGGATGAGGACAAACGTCTCCACAGACTTTCTACTTTCGATTGAACTGCCCAGAATGACCTGGATGGATGAGAACATTCCCAGGTAATGATGAAGCTCCTGATTGATTCTTCTATCAACATTCACTGTTCCTCTGCTGCTCTAATGATACTCTTGTTTTACAAACAGCTACATCTACACTCACATTAATCCTGTCATCTCTCTGCCTCCGTCCCTCTGAACAAGCCATCCCTGCTGTCTGCTCTGTCACCATTCACTCTAATGAGAACTGTCATCTGTCTGTTGTGTTATTACATAAGCTCATCCCTCTGTATGAATATCACAGCCACCGTTACTCACCCTGTCACCAGCTTCTCCTTCTGTAGATCCATAATAAGCATCGACAGCATGACCCTGATGAAACCCAAAGAGAGGAAGGTCATGTGTCTTAGCTCTGAGGGGCTGTTTGGGCTCCAAACATGGATCAATGGCCCCCAAAACACCAGTGGTACATTTATGAATCATCATAAGGACACTGGAAGATCTTCAGAAATGTATAGGTTGCAAAAAAACAACATAATATGACACTGTTGAGGATATAGTTTGACCTGAAGTTGGTCTTCAAGGAGATTTTCTTGTATTTAGCTGCTGCTGATCTGAACTTGACTGACATTGCTTTTCGATTGGGCTTTATTTATCAGTACACCTGGAGTGTGATCCATCCACCCATCTTCTATGAACCTCTTTATCCTCTGTAGGGTCGTAGGGGGGCTGGAGTCTATCCCAGCTCCACCAAGAAGAACCAGGTCTAGTTCTGGTTCTAATCTAGTTCCTCCTAACCTGTTTGCTTTTCCATTGTCAAGGAGTCCAGTTGGATCCATTGGGTCACCATAAAACCACTACGCTAGCATCCATTACATAGCAGTTAAACAAATGCAGTAAGTTGATGATAATATCTATGTTTATCTCTATAGATGGTCTTAAGGCTGATTGTGAGGCGGAGGTCCTCCTGTTGCCTGGACACATCCGTGATCACGCTACTGGTGGGACACAACTGTAGCGGATTTCAGGTCAACAGTTTGTGCTAAACTTCCGTGTGTCCCGGGAGTCATTCCAATACATGTGTGATGGGACCAGGGACGTCCTGGAGAACAAGGACACTAATTAGCGCTTGTGTGTCCCTTTCCACCGTTGATGGTTGGTCACCATAACCCCGCCCCCAACCCCTGATGTACTCGGTGCTTAGCTCTGGACCAGCAAAGAGTTGGTGCTTGCTGAGCTCCAGTTTATAGAACCTGGAGTCGGTGCTTAGGTGGTGGAAACACAAAGAAGTGGAGCTGAGTCAGGCTCTGGCTCCGACAGACAACCAAGCACACTCTCATTCTCACCTACAGAGTATTTAGAATCACTATTTGACCTCAGCTTGTCTTTGGACCGTAGGATGAAGCCACAGTCACAGGGAGAACATGCAGTTCTACACAGAAAGACCCCAGACCAGGAATCAGACCCTGGTCCTTCTAGCTGTGAGGCGACGGTGCTACACTGCCCACCGTGTCGTTCTCTGGACGCTTTTCAAGTTATTCTCCTTCTTACTTTGTGATTTAAATGAATGATTTCAGAGTGGAACAAATCCTCAGTTCACTGTCGTAAAGATGTCGTCTGTGCAGTTCCACGTCTTTGTCGTTGACTGTGTAATGTTGTTGAACCGTCCGTGGCACCGGCAGATTTCCTGAAGAGCAGTTTAGAAGTGCTAAAGCAACAATGAGAAAACAGGTGGAGCGTGAGCGGCGCTGCAGTGGGCCATGTGAAGATATCTGGGCCACGGACGGTCCTGTGAGACTCCCCAGCTGTCACTCAGAACAGCCATGCCCGTAATTATTTATAACTTTAAGACCAAATACAATTCAAACAGGTGAGCTGTGTAAGAATTCACCTCCATGCAACAGTCATAAACAGGGACACTAGCTATAAAGACCGACACTGTGTTTTGTAGATGTGTTTTATTTCTGCTGGGGTCTGCATGGGTTGACTTTTTGCTGCGAGCCGCCTCCAGTGGACATTTGAGGAACTGCAGTTTCTGACACGTCAATGTTGGTTTCATTTTTCAGCCCCAGACGTTTGGTTGTTGGTCATTTTCCCTGCAATCAGCGGTCGTGATGACGATAACCTTCGCCTCTGTTGTAGCTGTATAAAAATATGTAACATCAACATTCACAATTTATTTATTTATTTTATAACAACAGCGAAAAAAATGCTTAAAAAAAAGAAGTAGGTGGTTAGCATCAGTGTAGCTCAGAGCCGCCCCGACCCAATATGGCATCCTTGATGAGATTTTACATGGCGCCCCTCCATCGGCGATTTACAGCATTGTTTATCAATCAATCAATCAATCAACCTTTATTTATAAAGCGCTTTTCGTACAAAATGTAATTCAAAGTGCTTTACATATTAAAATCATAGTAGTAATATTTGCATTTGAATCAATGTGAGCTTTTCCATGTTAATAGTTAATAGTAATAACTAGTTTTAATAGAGTTATATTGAATTTTTCCTGATTTTGTGGCGCCCCCTGGAGGCCACGGCGCCCTTAGCATTAGCCTGTGTTACCTAACGATCCAGCCAGGTGTTCATTTAACACGGGTAAATTTACAGAAAGTCATTTTTAACTTGTGTGCACTCAGTTTTTCAGACGACCTAAACCGCATCCACCAGCGTCTTCATGTTTTTGGACAAACTGATGTTCTGTTGGTGTAAATAAGCTGATTCTTAGGCTACGTTCAGACTGCAGGGCTTAACGCTCAGTCTGGATTTTTTTGTGAGTTCGTTCTCATTTCCAGTTCAATGCTTCTTGTATCTGATCTCCTGTGTGAACTTCATGAGACCCAAAAGTGTCCCGCCATGTGCAGAAGAGGACGGTCTCGTAACGAAGTCTCCCAAACTGCTGTCCAGCTCTTCCTAAACTGGACCAGCAACACGTCCAGGGCCGCTTGGTCTGTTTGAGTCTTTAGCCTCCTTATATTGGGCTCCTTTACTTTCCTTTCTCAGGACCGTTTCTACCCACACTCGGCCATTTCTTTGGAAGTGTTTTCAAAAACCACCTGGTTCCAATAAGACCCCTGGAGTTAGTCCTGACTAGAGCTGTCCCCCCAGATATTAATGAACCCCTAAACCTCCACCTACTGGACTCCACATTATCGTCCACCATGGTTGTTGTTTTTGTTCCTACTTGAACACAGAATAGAGACGTTTGTCGTGTATCAGTGACGTGTAGGTCGGATAAATGCTACCTGGCCATTCAGACAGAAGTCGGATGGCAGAAGATCAGATACGTATCAGGTTTAGGACCAGATATCCAAGTGGTCTGGGTCACATTTGGAAAAATCAGATCTGTGTTGTTCAGACTGTCATGAAAAAATCAGATTTAGGTCACTTTAGCTGCAGTCTGAACGTAGCTTTAGATTCCTTTGCCCATCATAAAGTTCAATAACTGTATAAACTATATTCCTTATTCTGCACCTGTGGGTCAGATTTGTACTAATATTTAAAGCCTTGTAGAACTAAGGTCTTCTGTTTGGGCAGTGGTGGAGCAACGGTTCAGTCTCTGGTCTACCGATCAGCAGGTCAGAGGATCGAACCCCAGTGCGGCCACTGTTGGACCCTTGAGCAAGGCCCTGAACCCTTCCTGCTCCAGGGGCGTCGTACCATGACTGACCCTGACCCCAACTGGGACATGAGAAAACAACAGTGTTGACGTCAAGAACTGAAGTCAAATCTGTGAGATGGATCCACACACAAAGCCAACACTACTTCATGCCTCCCTGGTGAGTGGGTTGGTGTACATCAGCAGCTCTGAGAGGTGCTCATACAGCTCTACTGTACATCCTGGTCGACAGGTAGCCAGCGACTGCCACGGCTGAGAAAACAGCTTCCAGTATCTCGTGCTGAGGATTGAACCTCGTCCAGTGAATAATTCATCGCCGATTTAAAGTGACTACAGCAAATCTCACGGAGAGGATGTGCTTGTAACTGTCAGGTAATGAATTTTTTAAGTGGACCTGCCGCTGCTCCTCCCCCATGTATTATTGATAAATCAAGCTCAGGTCTGGGGTCACGCCTCTCTGCTGCACTTCAAGCACTTCTGGAGGCTTTGAGTCGTCTCAAGCCGGGGCAGCGACAGAGCTGTAGGGAGACGAGGTCAGCTTAGCTCATCCTGAAGGAAACGATTTAGACAGAGGATAATAAACAAAGGTTAGTGAAGGAAACACAGTTAAAGAAAGTGTTAAATCCAATAAGATAAATCCAAAATGCATGTGTAGAATAGAGACTAAAAATAAATAAGTACAACAACATGGAAGCTAAATGACTGGAAGACATTGGAAGTGAAACTATTGCACCTGGTAAGGATTGCACAAGATACTGGAGTCCGATATTGTTGCACATTAATAAGTCCGTTCATTATGGATCCCTCCTGCAGAAGGGGAGTAATTATACAGTCTGATTGCCACAGGTAGGAAAGACCATAGACATATATACGTAGACGCCGCGTTGACTGCTGCTGCCGATTGGAGCCGACGTGCCTACACGGCGGCCATCTTGGTACAGTGCCACTCGCCCCTACAGTGCATTACGTCTATAGAGGAATGACATGTCTGCACTATAAAAGTGATCATAAATCCATCAGTTGTCAACATATATTGTTTGTTACAAACGTCAGACATGGAGGACGGACAGGCAGACATAAATAGAACAAAAGCATCCAAGCATCCTGTGTCAAAGCTACATGTGTGACGTTTTTAACAAACCAAACCGTTTGGAAATCGGTCGAAAATTCAGTGAATAATTCTACTTTAAGATTGTGGAGTACCTCTTACCTCCATAGACTTACATTCACTCCCCCCTCTGCTAGCCCTGTACCAAGATGGCGGAGCTTTAGGCACGTCCCTCCACAGTCAATGCGGCATCTATGTATATATGTCTATGGGAAAGACCTCCTGTGGTTCTGTGGTTCACCTGTGCTCTGACAGGACGTCAGTGTGGCATGCAGCGGGTGGGAGGTGTTGTAGTAGCATCCTCCTCTCCAACACCTCCACCACAGACTCCAGCTCCACCCCCAGGACAGAGCCAGCTCTCCTGATGAGCTTGTTGGGTCTGTTAGTGTCAGCTGGAGACCACCGAGTGATGGAACACCTGCAGCATGTTTCTGAAAGATCTGAGCCTCCTGAGGACGGACAGTCGACTCCGACCCTTCTTAGCATCTGCGTTCACAGTCCAGACCAGGTACTTGTAGTGATCCACAGGGTCCACCTCTGATCCGCTGAGCAGAACACACCCATGATTACAGAGTCACTGAAACCACAAGCAGACATGAAAACACTCTGGCTTTGGAACAACACCATCTTGTGGATGCTCTACTTCAGTACATCCACATTAGGTGTAAGTTCTCTATTGTCTGACATGTTAGATGCATAAACTGCATAATGATTGGGTTTATTATTGGATGTGTTCAGATTCAGGGATCATGAAAACAAACATCTGTTGTTTAGGAAGCAGCTGCAGAAACCAGATCGAAGCTTTGTCTGTTAAATACTTTCACACTGAAGAATGGCAGGAAGACGTTTCTTTCTGTCTTTGAGTGTCTCAGAGGGAGTTTTACATCACAGCCACTAAAGTCCACCACAGAGCCGAGCTGGTAGTTGATCCTGAGTCTAGGTGGTCAGGTGTGTTGGCCGCCGGGTCGTCTCCCAAAGACAGCTGGAGGTCCCTGTACCGGCCTCCCATTGAGAAACGCTGTCCGGATCTCCAGTGGAGGGTGGTGCATGGCCCACTTTGACACAAGAACAGGGAGCCAGTGTGACTTTTACCAGGCAGAGGAGACCCTGGAGCATCTGTGGTGGTCTTGCCCTCACCTCGCTTCCCTTTTCACTACACTAGGCCACTGGGTTCAGGAGTTGGGCCAAGACTTTACCAGAGAACTCTTTGTGTGGGGGCCCAAGTTCAATGTGGCACAACGGAGAGCGGTCGGGCTAATCAGCTTTGTCTTGGGGCAGGCAAAGATGAGTATCTGGCTCACAAGGAGGAACCAGAGAGTCGGGTTCCCCACTCCAAAAACTGTGTCACATCCACTCGAGCTGTCAACATCAGGAGAGACCATCTCAGCAGACCACCTCCTCCATCACCATCTGCTGCCACTGTCAGGGACCAGGTCAGGCTGCATCATTCGCTCAGCAGAGACGGTGATTGGCTGCAGCCTCCCATCGATCCTGGACCTGTACTTTAATGCACAACTGCTTATTTTGCACTGTCATGCACGACTCCCACTTTACAGTCTTCTGCACATCAGCGTCTGTATGTATAATACCTTCTTCCTTTGTTTTTTATATTCCTAGTAATATTTAACTGTTTTGCTGTCTGCTTTTTGCACCGACAGACCAAGACAAACCTCCCTCCCCTCAGGCAGACTCAGAACCATCGACTCAGTCAAACAGACGGAGGAACAGCTTCTTCCTCCTCACCCCATCACACTCATCACTTTAAACGCATGTGACTCCTTATAAATGCACCTTACTGGACACTACATCCCTGCTGTTATTTATATCTATTAGATCTTATTTGTATATATGTTCTTATACTTCCTATGAGCCTTGCTGCTACTGCCAACAGAACTTCATGGACATTCATAATAAAGACGTCTTAATCTTCCCCCGTCCAGACTTCAGTGCACCTCCTCAGTCCGACCACACGATGGCGGCAGAGTTCACCCCAGAGCTCAGGTTACAGGTCCATGTTGTTGGGTTGTTGTTGGTGTGTTCAAGTCTTACAGATGGGAATTAGATGAACATCTCTGTGGCATGTCCAAACATCCGGAGCTGCCTGGTCGGCTCCTCTCAACAGACAAACAGGTTGTGTAGTTTTAAGGATTGTCATGCTCCAGCTGAGCAGGCCTGTGGACGGCAGCACTAAAATAGCAGAGCTGAGTTCAGCCCGGCTGTAATGAGCCTCCCACTCCCCGGTCAAACATGAAGACGTCAAACAGGCGGTGCTAAGTCAGAGCAGATGGTGGTATCCTGTTCACTGCTTGTGTTACAGTCCCTGCTGGAGGAGTCTGGCTTCAGCAGCATGGAGGGAACCAAGGGAGAGGAGCGATCGGCCGAACAGGCAGCGTCTTTGTTTGGAGCACAGGAGCTGGAGAGTCAGAGGAGCAGCAGAGGCCGAGGAAAGACACGGAGCAGTAAGATCATTACTGGGGTACGTTCACTGGCACTGACATTACTGCACCTCCTGTCTTTAAACCTACTTTAAAGCCCTTCCACCTTCTCACAGTGTCAACAAGAAACTGGATCTCACTGCAGAATGGAAGACAGCTACTCCTGTAAAGTTCTGTAGCTGATCTCAGCTGACTTCATGCTGTCATGCTGCTATTTTTTAAAAGCAGAAAGTGAAAAATGCAACCTTTCCTGCTTCCTTGGTCAGACACCTTCAGAACCAGGCTTTTGGACTTGAAGTCAAACCAGCCCAGACCGACTGACGGTGACTTCTCTTTAGTTTTTACACTCAGTGAGCCGTTAGTCATGAAAGCAACGGGCACAATGATCAGTCATCGGCAGGAATTTAAAACTACAGTCCTGCCTTTCTCCACTGTTTGCTCTTGCTGCCATTCATCACGGCTGACATCAGAGCTGCCTGGTGAACGTGGAAACTCGATGTTTCACACTGAAGTGCAAAGAGACGGAGGCCACAGGTGTCTCTGCAGGTAGACGTGGCCTGCTGTCGTGATGGTTTGGAGCTAGAGGTGCGTTGGTTATAGTCTTGTTTAGCTGGATTTTCTTCAGCGTGACTGATGATCGACTGACGTCTCGGCTCGTTGTTGGGGTCGGAGGTTTAGTCTCCTCAGGCACCGTGAGGTTATTTGATTGAACACGTCCGCCGTAAATCATTCCTTAAACCTGTCAGACGTTTGACTAATCACCACTTTGTATGTTATGATCTGGAGTCTGGTTCCACATTTCAGTGAGGATTTTATGTTTGTCTGAGAAAACAACTTTTACCTGTTGGCATCTCCTCATGACTCTGACTAACCACACGTCTTCTGCAGTACGAATCATGACGACTGAAACCACACCTGCCATTCTTGCACTGCAAAAACTCCACATCTCACCAGTTTATTCGTCTTATTTTTAGTCAAATCATCTCAACCAAATTCACTTTCCAGGTAACATTTCAGCAGATGGAGGGACGTGTTTTAAGACAACGCATCTTAAATATCTTGTTAAGTCAAACAATCTTGAAATGATCTTGTTTTAGTTGTATTTTACCAGAAACAAGGTTCATTTCATTTCATCCATGTTTCAAGCTGAGCTGTTGTTTGTATCAGATAAATAATCTGGATTTAAGAAATAAAGTAAATGCATTTTATTGGAAAATCACCAATTCATATCAGAAAACAGCTGCATGTGGAAAATGTGTTAAAAAAAACAAAGCCAATGTCTGCTTTTGAGTTAAAACTCCTCCTTTTGGGCGTAGCTGGCTTCACCTAAAACACAACACCTTCAAATGCTGTCAAACACCACTAAATATTAGGATTTCTAGCCAACTGTGAGAAGACATTATATCTCAGAATGCTTCAATTAATCTGTGTGATCTTATTTCAAGTACAAGATGGTCTTAAATCTAGAGAAGAGCCACGATAATACAACTAAAATAAGTTGAATACATCTCAAATTAAGAAGCTGACATTAAACTTATTAAAGCTAAAATCTATTTAATTCTTTATCATGTCTGGTTTATTCTAAGACACCGCAGCTTGACAATGCTGCTAAAATATAGCTTAAAATAAGTTTTCCCTGCTGATTTTAAGACCTCAATATTCTAAATATCATGTCTTATTTCAAGAAATCTGACCAAGCAAATGTTCACTTGTTCTATTGGCAGATTTTTACACTTATTTCAAAGTAAAAGTGCCTGAAATAAGTTTTTTTTTTCTTGTTTGGGAGGGCATTTTTTACAGTGTGTGGTCAGGGCCGTATCAGAAAGAGACCAGCAGAAATAAATGCATGTATCTGACACTCGTCTGTGTCGTCACTGCAATTCAAACTGTTGCCTCTGGATTCCCTTTGAGTGAGTCGGTCAGCAACGGTGGGAAGAAACCAGCTTATAATACTGAACCTGGTTCAGTGTGTTGTTGTTGAAGATCTAAGGACCAGAGACACAATGAACGACCGCCTTTTGCTCCAACACGGGAGGAGTATTAAAGCTCTGCAGGCTGATGATCTCTGTAGAAAGACAGTGTTGGAGTCTCCTGTAGAGCTGGAGGTTGTGATGAACTGAGGTAAGGGGTGAAGCGTGTTTTAGATTCTAGACTGGTGTTTTTCCACCAGACAGACTGTTTGCTTAGAGAACCCACAGAACCCACGTCTTTAGGCTTCCCCATGCCTCCTCACCTATAGCTGCAGAAAATCATTGCACAAACCCAGACGCCGTGCACACACAGGGGGATATTTCATACCTGTCTAGGAATTCCAAGTGGTGATTCACACTGTTCTGCTCACTACTATGGCTCTTTAGCTCGAGGGAATCAGACGCTCAGTTTTGAGTCATATTTGCTTCAGAACATGTAAAGACTTCGCTCACAACGTCTCTGCAACGAAGAAGAACCCTAATTAAATTCACTCTGCAGCGATGCAGCTCTTGTTGTGTTGAGGTTTCCAAATTTAATGAGTCACAATCCAAAAGTTTACAGGCAGCACACCTCAAATCAAGGTCTCAAGCTAACTGTTGGACTCCAGGATATGTAAATGGCCGTGATAACCCCTCCAGGCCGGAACACTTCTATCTCCAAATCAACTAAACCCATCCAGACTTCTTTGAAACGCCCGTCTAATTACAAACCCCTCGTGCCCGGTGTGCTGCTGTCTCTGGGCAGAATCTGCATGTTGCAAATAAAAAGCAGCTAGGTCTTCATACATTGCAGAGGCTGAGACCAACATTTTGACCGTAGGAGATGGTGCATGAGGGGATTTCATAAGTTAAGTCAATAAAAAACTTTGTAAAGGTCTTTCTTTGCACAGCACCACATCTTAGATAAAGACTGAAGTCACAAAAGCTACCAGAGCCGGGTTAGCAGCTCTATGAGGCTGCATGTCGACACAGCTGTGCTTTGGACTAAATGCTAATGTAAGCATGCTAACGTGTTCATAATGCCAATGCTAACATGTGATGTTTAAGAGGTCATGTACGAGGGGTGATGTGTACGTTTAGAGCCTGACCAAGACCTTACAAGTCCACACATTTCCTCCAGCGTCCCTTTAGGACCTTGACTCCAGCCTCATAGGAGGTTTTATCCTGCAGGAAGTCGTTCACTGCAGATGTGACGTCTTCATTAGCGGCATATTGGGTCCCAGCAAGGAGCCGTTTCATGTTTGGGAACAGATGAAAGTCTGACGGAGCCAAATCTGGGGAACAGGGTGGATGCTGGAGGAGTTCGAACCCACATTTGTGAACTGCAGCCATGAAGACAGCTGACCTGTGGACTGGAGCGTCATCCTGGTGGAACAGGACACCACTTCTGAGCTTTCCAAAGAGCTTTTCTTTGATTTTGTCCCACAGGGAAGCATCATATTGCCCTTTTCTGGACAGGTGCTGTATCACGATCACAAACTAGGTTCATTGTGCTTGAATGTCCTTCCCTACTGGACTCAGGTATTTTACCTGCATTAATGCACTCAATGAGTCCAAACTGAACTCAGACTGTTGGGACGTGTTGCTCTCTGAGTCCGAAACATGTTGATTGACAAGTCTTGTTTTCTTGATCAGGCTCAAAAGTTATCAGTCACCCCTTGTGTACCATATGTAGCATCTTAGCTTAGCACAGTGGTTCTCAACTGGTGGGTCGGGACCCAAAAGTGGGCACTTTTAGAGGGTCACAGAAGCCCAAAAAAGTAGTGGTATAAAGTCTTTTATTTTGAAGGACTTGTTTCTTATGACACAGTTTGCTTTCAAATAGCAGGATATTTAGTGGTGGTGACACCAGTAGTTGCCCACTGTTAACCTCTAGATCTGTCTCTGCCAGCTTGTTGGAGAAATTTATGGTAAAACGTCCCAAAAATGAACCAAAATGTGCTCAGAATCTGTTAAAACGGGCCAAAATATGCCCAAAAGGGTCCAAATATACCAAAATTAACAAAAAATAAGCCAAAATTTTCCTGAATTGTATTAAAATGCATTGAGACTCCACCCAAATACACCTGAATTTGTTAACAGGAACAGCAAACTTCAACAATTTGGATCGTGATCGTTATTAACAGAGGGTCTTGAGGCTGGTTTAGCATCTTGATATTATACTTGGAAACAGGCAAAGTGCAGCTGAGGCTAATGTGATGGAATTATCAATGACTACAAGTGTCGGCTTCATGTCGGCAGCAGAGGAAAACACAGGAGATCACCAGCATCATGAGAAACCTGAACCTTTGAGTCATTTAAAAGCATTTCACAGGAAACCTCTGACCTTCTGGTTGTCTTGAGGAAAAGTTGGGGAAAGGAAAGTCGGTGGGATTCCTCCTCTGGACTCTGTGGACGTCCTAGCACGAGTCAGATTTCCCTTCAGTCCATTTTAAGACAAACATAATCACTGGACTCGTTACAGCATGAGAGGAATGTTTGTACAGAATTTATCGAGATGCTTCTGTGTCGACAGAACCGAGGTGGTGAACCAAACAACCAACATTATCTTCTCCTGGGCCAGGGCTCGAAGCGTGCAGCGTGCGCTCAGTCGTATCCACTGTTGGAGGTGATTTACGGTTTCCCTGAAGGAGCCAGAGGCCGGTTACATCTGTTTACATTATGGCTGAAAAGGCACGACACCAGAATGAGCTCGAAACAGAAACGCTGCCGAGGTCGTTTCCACCACAATAACATTCAAATATGCTGAAATCAGGAGGATTTATCTTCCAGTGTTTGCCTTAAAGAATTTGGCTCCATCCAGCAAGGCTCTGTGGCCCCTTCCTCTCTGGATCTGTGTCTTTAATGCATTTTTAAAGATGTTTTCCTGATAATTAAACCGATAACTTCACACATTAGTATGCAGCGGTTACTAGAGCAGCCCCTAATGAACTGTTCACCCCATGATCAGGTGATGATGTTCTGGACAGTTTGAAATCTCACCACATTTTAAATCTCCGTCCCCGACACACGATTACTGTGTGATACTTTTACTGCATTTAAATGAGATTTGCTCGGCGTTAAGTTAAGTACTTGTCCTTCTATACTCCGCTTTATCCTCTGTGGGGTCATGGAGGGGCTGGACTTTATCCCAGCTGACTCAGGGTGAAGGCTGGACAGGTCGCCAGACTTCTCCTCGTGGATCAACCTGATCTTAAAATGGGTTTTATCCTGTACTGGTCTGTACTGGTCTGTACTGGTCTGTACTGGTCTGTACTGGTCTGTACTGCCTGCTTCCTGCTTCACTAGTCCTCAGTCCCAGTGAGTGACTGTGATCTCTTGTTAGCAGCCGGTCATGGTTCAGGTGGTCGACTGGGTTGTCCATTAATCGAAGCGGTTCACCCACATCCCAAGTTGCTCCCAGTGGTGGGGGGGCACCTTCCATGGCATCGCTGGTGTGTGAATGAAGGACACACTGTAAAGCCCTTTGTAGAACCCAGCTGAAGGTTGAAGGCGCTACATAAGTGCTGACTACTTCCTGCATGTCGGCCATTTTTTCCATGCTTTTCATGAGGCCTTCTTCTCCCCTTCCTTATCGGTGTGCTGTGATTTTCACAATCCCCTCCGCCTCCATGCAGCAGCCTCCTGGAAATGGCAGGTTTGGAAGAAGATCGTGCAATAAGGCTCGGTTCTGTGGGTGAATTAGCCTTGATGAAGACTTACAGCTAGACCAAACAGGCCAGGTGCTAGAGCGGGTCGTCCACTAATGGCAATGTCGTTGAATCCCCAGTTCAAGAGTTTTCCTGGGTGAGACACTGAAACCTGAGTTACTCCGATGGCAGACAAGCTCCTAGCATGAACAGCTGTGCCATCACCGGTATCTGAACGGGTAAAACACAGTAAAGAGTTCTGTAGAAGCTAACTGAAGTTAAAGGACGCTGCATGAGTACAGACCATTTTTCATTCCAAGATCTTCGACCGCCCTCTTTCCATTGCAGATGGGTCGATCCCATGTTTCCCTGGTGATGGCTGTCAGGCAACATGGCCGACCGTACTCGTGCTAATAACACTTTATTTTAAAATAACAACAGATAGAGTCATTGCTGGTTTTAGGTCCGTGTACGTCGCGGCCATTCGTTTTCTTATTTTGAGATTTCAAAATAAAAACAAAAAATAAACCATTTCCTGTTTTTTTCAGTGATAATACAAAATAAAAAATGGAAAACGGCCCTAATTCATTATCCATTATCTGTTATCTGATTTAATTAGATGTGTTTGTAAATGGAAATTAAAATTAAAATACACCCGTGGAAAACTTGTTTCTCTATTTCCTGTTGGTTTTGGCTCCATGACCCGTCTGACTTCTGAAAAGGAGCTAGCGATTTAGCGCTAGCGATTTAGAGCTAGCTCCGCTGCTAGCGCTAAATTGCAACTTTGCTTTCTGGCAAAGCTAAAGTAACAGAAAACATCCAAATCTCCCAAAAATGTCCCGAAAAGCAGCCGAACGCTAGCGATTTAGCGCTAGCGGCAGAGCTAGCGGCACCACAAGGTCCCTCCAAAGGGACAAATAAACCCCACGCTGGTGAAAAGTCCACTGAGAAATAGTGAACAATGTGAGCCAAGCAACGTTTGGACCCCACAGTGGGTCTTCATCAGGCCACGGCACACAGCAAGGTCTGCTAACAGTGAGCTAACACTGGAGCTTTAGATACCAGATCCTTCCTCATCAGAAGTCAGACGGGTCACGGAGCCAAAACCAACAGGAAGTAGAGAAATAAGTTTTCCACGGGTGTATTTTAATTTTAATTTCCATTTACAAACACATCTAATTAAATCAGATAACAGATAATGGATAATGAATTAGGGCCCGTTTTCCGTTTTTCATTTTGTATTATCACTGAAAAAAACAGGAAACGGTTTATTTTTCATTTTTATTTTGAAATCTAAAATAACAAAACAAATGGCCGCGACGTACACGGACTGTTTTACAGTGCGTAAGGTGTCTTTTACTCTCTACTCACCAGAAGCTGGAGTTCAAAATAAACCTCATCCGCTGTGTTTGACAGCGACGTGTGATTAATAAGCTGACATCTTCAGTAACTTTAACAAGCATCCAAACATTTGTTCTGTGGTTTTCAGGTGCTGCTGCTGGGCCTGCTGGTGGTCATCCTGGCCGTGGTGCTCTCTGTGAGGAAAAGCAAGAACAAGAAAGGTAATCTTCCCTCTTAATGAACCTCTACGTTCAGCTAGAACATACATGTCACAGCGATTTTTACTAAACTTTTATAAAGAATGTGATCAGATCAGCTTAAATGTGATCTTGGACGTGTTATTGAAAGATTATAATCCTCACATGGGTTGAAATTTACCTTTACTGTCACAAAACAAGCTTTTTAAATTAGAAGGTTTTCTCCCATTTTTTAAAAAGAAAAATCTTTATTTAAATTCAAGAACATACAAGGTATAATAATAAGAATAATATATACATAAACAATCAGACATTTCACGTTGAAGCAATCAATATAGTAAATTAGGTGAGAAAAAATATAAAGTAAACAACAAAGTTAAAGGAACAGATAATAAAAAAAAAAATTGACACATAAATTAAAAGGCAATTTGCATAAAGTGGCAGAGAAACTCATTCAAGGTATTCTCAATAAAATTGAAGGGCTGATAAACTTTTCTTGTTATTTTCTATAAATTTGAGAGACTCAAAATAAAATTTCAATTCAATTAAAAATGCAAGTTTTCTCCCAGGTGCTCACCACCATTTAGGAAGTGATGTCATATTCACAGTGATTCACTTCCTGTCACATGACCTCACCAGTGGACGTCACTTTGGGACCTCATCAGTTAAATTGAAGAATAAATGTCTGTTAGGAAGTTTCTACAATATTTAAAGGGTGTCACTGTGGGTCCTTATGGGTTAAAAGAATTTGGGAAAACTGGGTAGAAAAGATAAAACCGACTAGGCTTTATCTGAGATGTGCATTATGGGAAAAAACCCTATTCATAGCTACAGAAGTTGGAAAATTTGCTTCCTTTTATTTTATTTTATGTTACTACATTCACTCCACTGGTATCATAGTAGATGTATGGTAGAATGTAAATAACCTCTATGCCCTGTAGGCAAAATGTTATTTATGTACTTGGAAAAAAACAGACGTTCTTTATTCTGGTTTAATGTAAAAGACTGAGGGAATCTTTTCCTTTATTTTCAGCCATCGTGTACCAGCTGTACCTAAAACGTATGTTACAATGCTGAATAAAAAGAAATTTTAAAAAGAAATCCTCCCGGCAACGTTCAAGGCCGTCCACAGCCTCGGCCCTCCTTATCGGTCTGACCTCCTCCATGTCCATCCTCCCTCCGGCTCCCTCAGATCCTCCTCCTCCATCATCCTTGACTCAGACACACTGATTCATTTCCCCTTTTCAAATCCACACTCAAAACACTCCTGTTTAGAATCTCTTACCTCATATCCAATTCTTTATCTGTATTCACTCAGTGGTCAGTGAGTTTAGTGCAGCACAGTGAGACGGTCTAATGCATTTATTCAGTGGAGGCTTGTTTGCTAATGCTGACAGGAGGCTAAACAACAACCCCAGAGGATACAAACCTGCTGCTTGGTTTACCGACGGTGCAGCGCCTGCTAACATTCCTCTGCAGATCCTCCAGAAACTCCAAACTGGGAGCATTTAGAGGCACAGCGACGGAGAGTCTAGTGGGAAGGAGCAGCAGAGGTGGACGTTAACCCCTCAGACGGCCTGTGATCCGTCACAGAGTGGGCTCCTGTCAGCTTTGTGCAAACGGGCGCTCTGCCAGCTGCTGCGATGCTCGTCGTAAACATGGTGGGAGGGAGATGTTTTCTGCAGCTGTGGATTCCCTCTGGTTAGACGTGGGCAGCAGCGTCTCTCCGTGTCAGGCCGCCGTGCTGAAACTCCCCTCGTCCATTCTGAGGGCAGCGGCGGCGACTGGCAGCAGCCCTCAGCCTGGGCGGGGTGCTCTCTGGGCGGTGGCATTTCCTTTCAACTTATATTTCCTACGCAGCTGAGATAAAAACCATATGGAAAGAATACATCCTGACTCTTCGCTCACCCAGGCTGCTATTTAGGAGCCAGTCACATCTGTGCTCTCTGCTTTCTTGGTGAGGCCTTTGAAAACAGATTAAAAGGATTAAAAATAACTCAGGACTCTTCCTGGCTGACAGCGTCTAATGCAGAATGCTGAGAGCAGGTTTTCTGGTGGATTACAGACCACAGGACATTCACATGTTCTGTCCAAACCACACTGCTGGCCCCGAGAGCCGGCGAGGAAGGGCTTCTCGCCAGCGTGACTCCCAGCGTCACGTGGCCGGTTAGCAGCAGCCGGAGCAGATGTGTTTGGGGGGGCAGCTGCTTTGAAAGTGAAAGAGGAGGTCCGAAGCACATTGTCACATCTCCTCAGATTTATTCTGAGCTGCACTGCAACCTTTTTCCCCAAAAAGCTGCACTGGACTGGTCGGTATTCCCTGTCCTGTGACTCTGCAGCCTCCAGGTTCTGGTTCACTCCCACAGTCCTGATACTCTGATATCAGTAGTTCAGCAGCTAGGAGCCATATGTTCCCTTCAGGAGCTGGTGACGGCTGAAACAGAGGTAGATGCACATACATCCATCTATCTGTTATCTATTCACCGCTTAATCTTCTGTAGGACCACATGGGGGCTGGAGTCTATCCCAGCCAACTAAACAGGTCTCCAGTCCATCACAGGGCCACACATAGAGACATACAACCAACCACACTCTCATTTAAACAATTTAGAATCACCAGTTAACCTCAGCATGTCTTTGGACTGTGATGAGGAAGCAGGAGAACCTGGTGAGAACATGCAAACTCCACACAGACAGATCCCAGGCGTCTTAACCGGGACGCGAACCGGTGATCTTCTAGCTGTGAGGCGACGCTGCTAACCACTGATCCCAGATACATTCATGCCCTTTAAATAATGGTATTATTTTAAGTTCTTCTTTGTCTTAAGACTTTGCTGCCATGTGGTATCCACTTGTATGGAAGCCCTAAGCGGCCATGGTCCAACTTAACTTTTTTGCTCTGTTTTCTCGTTATAACGACTTAATTTTCCGGTGAGGTACAAAGTGAAACCAACCCTCCAGACCAGAAGGAGCTCTGCCACCGCTGCACACTACCGACTGAGAGTTCGTTAAAGTTGGAAAGATGTTCACAGATTCAGACTTCCAGCATCAATAACTCATTAGTGACACGTTGTCAAATCATAATCGATGCCTCTTTCCATCGTTGTCAGGTAGACAATGTGCTACAAGCCCAGCTTTATCAACAGTAGCTGTCTTTCAAGCTGCACTAATAACACTGGTGTCTATGAGCAGCCGGCTGGGAGATGAGTGTCCAGGGACCGTCTGCAAATTTCAAAACCGCTGCAACAGCGAAGAGAAACACGACACAGATATTCAATAACTTCACTCTACTGTACTGTAGTGTCACCAGAATCACTGCAGACATCAACTGAAACGACAGTTGGTTATGATTTGAAAACGTGTCACTAATGAGTTATTGATGCTGGAAGTCTGAATCTGTGAACATCTTTCCAGCTTTAACGAACTCTCAGTCGGTAGTGTGCAGCGGTGGCAGAGCTCCTTCTGGTCTGGAGGGTTGGTTTGGCTTTGGACAAAATTAAGTCGTTATAACAAGAAAACGGAGGAGAATGATCTCGTTTTCTCAAGAACATGGAGCGAAAAAAATGAAGTTGGACCATGGCCGCTTAGGGCTTCTGTACACTTGTCTGTCTGGTCCTCCAAATAAACAGGCAACTAATGAGCTCACAATGACGTCTGTCAGTGTTGGGTTCATGCAGGTTGTTGGGAGGTTGTAGTTTCCTATGTTTCACTTACATTGTCTCAGATTAAGTAAATTAAATGAGTCTAAGGTCAGGATGTCCAGTGTTGACTTGTTGGATAATGCTGCCTACTTCCATACGTATTACTTTTACTTCAGGTGTTTCGTTTCCACATGAGTCTGTTCTGCTCTCTCCTCTCTCTGCATGGAAACACTCTGCTTCTCTATTTGCCTCGTGAACGTGGACGACACAGCGGCTCTACTGTTCACGTGCACACTTTCACATCCTCAGAGATGGCAGGCAAAATGACTCAACAACTCCACTTGACGGCACGGTCTCTGGATTCCTCGTTTAAGCTGCCGTCACTGTCAGTGGAACCTTTGTCAAGCTGAATGATCACAGAAGGCTTGATGATGATGCTGCCTCTTAATGAAGAATACCTCGAAGTGTTTAAATCAACCCTAAATATCACACATTATACATATTTATTAGGTTTAGTTGTTTTACCTGTAAGTTATTTTGGTGTTTATTGACATATAAATTGTCTTTGTTTTACTGATGACTCTCTTCTTTTTAAGCAGACGGGGTGCTCTGGCTGCAGACGACCTCTGAGGAAGCTGGACAGCCACAGTGTCCACCTGGGTAAAGAAACTCTCTCTTTTTGCAGCTTTAATGTTATAAGTTTTTCTCATTTTTAACAACCTAACACACGTACATATGGGACCAGCAGGATGACATAACATTTAGTAAATAGAACAAAACATGAACACGAAACAACGACAGAGCGTCAAATCATACGACCTGTTGAAACCTATACAAGTATCCGTGGACACTTTGTGGCTATGTAGATGCTAAATATATACTCTAAACCAGTGGTTCTCACCTGGTCCAGCCTCAGGATCCACTATGTCTCTATTAATAACAGTCGCGACCCAAATTTTTGAAGTTTGCTGCTCCTGTTAACAAATTAAGGTTTATTTGGGTGGAGTCTCAACGCATTTTGATGCAGCTTGGGAAAATTCTGGCTTATTTTTGCTCATTTTGGTATATTTGGACACTTTTGCCAAGTTTTGGGGCATATTTTGACCAATTTTTTATAGATTCTGAGCACATTTTGGTTCATTTTTGGCACGTTTTAGCATAAATTTCTCCAATAAGCTGGCAGAGACAGATCTAGAGGTTAATAGTGGGCAACTACTGGTGTCACCACCACTAAATATCCTGCTATTGAAAACAAACTGTGTCATAAGAGACACATCCTTCAAAATAAAAGACTTTATACCTCTGTGTTTTTGGGGGGGTATGCTTCTGCGACCCTCTAAAAATGGCTTTGTGACCCAACCACTGCTCTAAACAGTATATTGTCAGTATTAAGTAATGCACCACTCTATCCTAAACAAACCAGCAAACTTCAAACTAAGGTAAAGGAGTTACGTAAAGGTGTAACTCAGCATACATCAACCTCTTCCCTATCTGTAGTTTATAACTCAGTCTTTCATAGGAAGGGATGAGGAGTGCTGTCCTGCACCATGAGATCTGGAGAACATTCAGCCCTTATCCCTTCGGTATTTTGCCCAACAGGCAGAGTGTAGGTCCTGGTACCAACTCAGAGGACGTGGCTTCGCTAATAAAGATTTAATCATAGCAGATCTATCTCAGGGCACGAGGACTGCATGTGTAAAGGAGTGCCACGGGTCGTATCGCCTCTCCAACATAACATAACCCAACGACTCGCATAATGAAGGGAGAGGCGTTCACACCTGGCCACAAAGGTCCCTAACGAACCCCACTGTGAGAGGGAAGGACCTAACGAATCATAATGAGGGGAAGGGGCAACACACACCCAGCAGACTGAAGCTTCAACAGTGTTAATGGATCCTGAAGAGTTTAAACATCTGGAACTCCCAACCAGTCAGTTTAGAGCTGATGGAGCCTCTTGGATGAGAGGTCTTGGAGAAACTCAAGCAAGTCCAGATGCTATGATCGAACCTACGAGGATAGCATAAGTCAGAGCTCCTAGGTCGCATCCACACGAAGACGAGCACCATTAGTCCATCAACCAGTGTGTCGTCCACCAAGCCGCGTTCTGGGGGTCTGAAAACGATCCTTTCTGAACCTAGGTCCCAGAGAGCAAAGATCTGAAAACGCCGTTTACGTGTCACCGTTGTTACGTCCTGTCCTCTTGCCTCATAGCTCCACCTCTCCATAGATGCTCCAAACTCATAAACGACGACAACAATGTCTCCGTATAGAGCTGCGTATGTCCTGCTGATAGTTCCACCTCATCGTCCTTCCAGACTAGAGTCCTACCAGCTCGTCCACTCCTATTTGCCGCCGCCATGTTCTATGTTTACATCCTATACAGATTTTTACACGTCTAAAGTCCCGCCGCCAGTTTCCGCTTGTCTCTGTTACGGCATCATAGCGCCACCAACAGGCCTGGTGTGTGTTTTACATCGTTTTCAGGCATATCAAGTGGATTCATGTGGACGGACACATTTACTGGAACAGCTCCGTCTTTATGGAGAACGTTTAGAAGCTATAAGGCTTCATGTGGACGGAGCCTCAGTCATCCAGGTCACGGTTGTCCTCGTGGTTTCAATCGTAGCATCTTGAGTTTCCTCAAAGACGAGGTGAAACGTCTTCAAGGAACTCAAGATGCTACGATTGAAGCTACTCGGTTGGTGATGTGTTGGGTTAGCACTTCCTGACCCCATGTTCAGACCCAGCAGGGCGTCTAGTGATGGGACGACAAAGAGGGTGTCGTCTTTTGTTGTCTTTGTCCTTATGCTGCCATCTCAGTGTTGCTCTCCTCTCCAGTGATTCTACTTAATGCCCTCGGTGTTACGAACGGTAACGTGTGGACGGACACATTTACTGGAGCAGCTCCGTCTTTATGGAGAACGTTTTGAAGCTATAAGGCTTCATGTGGACGGAGCCTCAGTCCCAATCCTGCCATTTCACTTGGAGTCCAATAAATCCTGTTTATTATTCTGTAATTAATCTAACACCTGGAACCATGAAGCAGTCATTTCCCTCCATGTTTCCTCTCCTAGCCTTCATAATGAGGAGGCTGTGTTGTCCTTAAAAGGTTACAGAATACTGGTGTTTTCTTTCTGATGTGAGTCTTGTAGATTGTGTCGACTTTTAATTGAAAACAGCGTCTCAGATCTCGGCCTCGTTCGGTTCCTCTCCGCCTCTTTAGGCATCGTCTTTCCACAGGTTTCAGAGCCGAGGATGAAACTGTCTCATAGTTCACTGTCGTCTGTTCGTCTTTGTTCCTTTCGAGGTATGTCATAACCTAAACACATGACTTGTGGTGTCGTTTTTCCTATGGAGGCTAATGAGTCAGAGCAATAAGACATGTGTTGGTGAGTTGTGTCTGTGTGGGTGGGTGGTTGCATGGAAGCGTGATCACATGAGTGCCTCTGCCTTGGCGAGGGAGGAACCCCAGACGAACCCATCAGACTATGAAAACAAACCCCGTGGCTCCACATGAAGCTATTTTTACTTCGAAAATATCATTAAACTCGCTAACGTCGCCTTCATTTGTTTCATCTCGGCCCGTCGGGTTTGTTCGTGTTGTTTCCGTTGGCGAACCGCGTCTTTGTTTTTATGTGTGGTTGGGTTTTATACTCGTTTGGAAAAGGCTGATTGCAAACATTTCTTCATGTTAATTTACTTAAACATGCTCGACTGAGGTGTCGCTTGAATCTTAAACATAAAGAAGAGGGAAAATAGAAAAGCAAATGTGTTGTTGGTCTATTAAATCGTGTATTTTATGCTTTTTGAAGGCTCCATTTTTTAAAACTGCTTTAATTTGGCCTATTCATATAGAATTAATATGTTAACTTATAGATTCTGTTGCTGTTTCTTTTAGTCAGTGTCTACTACTATCCATCTATGAGATAATTAGTGAATCAGCCCAGCTATCTGTGGACTAATGACGTCTTTTATTTGTTGATTTCATAGTAATTGAATGCTCTGTATTCCACCCTAACCCAGCTCAATGCTTTCCAGTCTCCAGCTTCCTGTTTTGATTCAGCATTGCACCAAACAGAGTTAGTGTCTGGTAGACATGGTGACACATTCAGCCACTAAAGAGTCAGATTTATTTCTTAAGAATTGATTTTTAGAGGAGAAGTAGAGTTTTTGTGCTGGTGGTGTTGAGTTTCAGTGTAGAAAACAAGGCTTTCTGTGGGACCTGCCTCGTATCCCTTCAGAGACCAGAGAGATGTGGACGGATTTATTCCTCTCATTCACTGATTTAATTCTCTTAGGTTTTTTGCATAAATAATCTCTTCCTGCCATAAAAAGGGTTTAGATGCAACTTTCACACTGTTGCTCGAGCACACCAGCTCCCCTACGACTCCGCTCTGAGACTTTTGTGCTAAAATATCCACATTGTTCTTACCTTTGTGCATCACTAGATCCAGGTTTTTGACACTTTTGTGCAATAATGTCTGAATTTGTGACCCTTTTGCATGTTAATATCCAGGATATTTATACTTTTGTGTGTCACTGTGCAGGTTTTTGGTACCTCCATATGTTAAAATCCAAGTGTTTGAAACTTTTGCACATTAACGTCCAGGTTTTTGATACCTAGGTTTTTATCAAGGTTTTGATGTCTTTGCATGTTAATATCCAGGATATTTATACTTTTGTGTGTTATTGTGCAGGTTTTTCATACTTTTGTAGGCGAATACTGAAGTTTTTGGTACCTCCACATGTTAAAATCAAGGTTTTAATGTCTTTGTATGTTAATATTCAGGCTTTCAACCCTTTCGTTTGTTAATATCCGGACTTGTGAGGCCTTTGGTTGTTAAACTCTGGGTTGTGATACTTTTGCAGGTTAATGTTCTTGGTTTTTCATACTTTGGTACATCATTACTCAGGTTTAGGATACTTTTGTACATTAATATCCACATTGTTGTGACCTTTCTGCCTTTATATCCAGGTCATCGACACCTTTGTGCACCACCATTGGATTTTTGATACCTTTGTGTGTTAATATCGTAACTTTTAGACCTTTTGTACGTTAAAGTCCAAGTCTTTTTGCTTTTTGGTGCAAACAGTGTCTTTATTTTATATCAAAAAGCTCCTCAAATTGCATATGACCAGACAAAGATCTTCTCGTAACGCTCGGCATCTTGCTGCACAGCGGTCAAAAGCTTCCAGTAGGAAACCGTACCCAGACACAAAGGTTCCTGCCTTATTTAGGTAAAATTCACAGCCAACCCAGTGAAGGTGGAAACCATTCACACCAAACAATTTACAGCACTTCCTGATCTGCTCCTACACTCTTCCTGCTGTGTGTTGCTGTGGTTCGACTCTCCTTCTCCTCTTGGCAGCTCAGTCAAAGAGTCACTTTGTGTTACCTCCACATAGAGCTACTGGACACCACTTCCACTACATCACTGGTGCCAGACATATCCATGTCACTCACTGAGCAATTATTTCATTTTCAGTTTACAGCCCCACCTCTGTGTCTCCTTTAAGAGCTTACCTTTGTCGGGTTTCTTGTCCTACTCAGTTTCTCCAGGCCTCCCCTGATCCTGGTATCCTTGGACGGTTTCCGAGCTCAGTATCTGAAAGATCATGAAAGCCACTTGCCTGTCATCAACAAGCTGCGTGAGTCACCGACACGTTGATCCTACAGCTCTTCAAGGTTTGCTGGGCGTCATGTTGTGACTGATCTTTACTGTGTTACAGGAAGCACCGGAACAACAGCCCCATACCTCAGGCCTGTTTACCCCACAAAGACCTTCCCCAACCACTACAGCATCGTTACTGTAAGTCTTTCCTGGTCAGTTCAAGGTCGGAGGTTCATTTATGGGATAAAGGAAGTACTCTTGTTGTTGAATGTACTGATATAACAATGTAAAAGAGCAGAAGTCCTTTATAAATCGGCCAATATGCATTTATTGTTACTGTACCATTTACCCCTTTTCCACTGAGCTGGTTCCAGGTCTAGTTCAGAGCCAGAGCCTGACTTAGCTCCACTTCTTTGTGTTTCCACCACCTGAGCACCGACTCCAGGTTCTATAAACTGGAGCTCAGCAAGCACCAACTCTTTGCTGGTCCAGAGATAAGCACCGAGTACGTCAGGGGCTGGGGGCGGGGTTATGGTGACCAACCATCAACGGTGGAAAGGGACACACAAGCGCTAATTAGTGTCCTTGTTCTCCAGGACGTCCCTGGTCCCATCACACATGTGTTGGAATGACTCCCGGGACACACGGAAGTTTACCACAAACTGCTGACCTGAAATCCGCTACAGTTGTGTCCCACCAGTAGCGTGATCACGGATGTGTCCAGGCAACAGGAGGACCTCCGCCTCACAATCAGCCTTAAGACCCTCTATAGAGATAAACATAGATATTATCATCAACTTACTGCGTTTGTTTAACTGCTATGTAATGGATGCTAGCGTAGTGGTTTTACGGTGACCCAATGGCTCCAACTGGGCTCCAAACAGGTTCTTAGGAGGAACCAGATTTGAACCAACTCAGCACCAGAACTATACCTGGTTCTTCTTGGTGGAAAAGGGGTAACAGATGAATTGTAAAACTGGGCTTTTCCCCTCAATTACACTTATTTCTTCACGGTAGTTGAGAGGTACTGTGCTGTTGAGGCCTAATGGTTTACACATGTTTGGAAAGAACCATTGCAAAGCTGAAGGCCTTTGAATTCCACCTCTGTTGGTCGACAACAGACCCTGCAATTACAATAAACTGCTGTGGCTGCCGTTGATATTTAAGTTATAAAGATCAGAAAGAGGAGATGATGGCTGTAGATTTCTGCCGCCACAGTATCAGAACGGCTCACTGTGACTGTGTTCCATCTCTGATCTCTAAAGGGTCTTTATCCCGAGTCTCACGGGATCGTGGACAACAAGATGTACGACGTGACCCGAGACGCTTTTTTCAGCTTGAAAACTGACGAGAAGTTCAACGCCAAATGGTACCAGGGAGAACCAGTAAGTGATGTCTTTTGTTTAGTCGGTTCAGTCAAATTAGCTCTTGGCCAAAAGTAAATTCAGTTTTTGCTGAGTGAGCACCACAAGATGTTTCGTAACAATCCCTTCACACATCTGGGAGCCTGAGCCTGATTGTCCACTTCCTTGTGAAATTTAACACACACTGATTCTGTGGAAAACCACAAACAAGAGTCAGGGGTAGGAAATGTGAAGACTCATGCTCAGATCATGCTGCAGTTTGTTTTCTGTGAACGAGCTCGTTTCATTGCTGAGGATCATGGTTTTTTATCGACACTTGCCTTCGGTTAGGTGCCTTTAAACATGCTGTGGTCAGGCTCCTTCTTAAAAAGCCCAACCTCGACCCCTCAGTCTTATCTAATTTTAGGCCTATTTCTCATCGACCCTTTCTTTCTAAAGTTTTGTTTTTATGCAGTTACAGTCCTTTCTGGAAAGTAACTCTGTCTTAAAGAAGTTTCAGTCTGGGTTTAGGTCACAGCCCTGAGTCTGCTCTGTTAAAGGTGCACAATGAAACTGCACTGGCTGTTGATGTTAAATCCCCTGTAGTCCCAGTGCTACTTGACCTTATAGCAGCATTCGACACCGTGGACCATTCAGTCCTCCTGTCACGCCTCAATAATTACACTGGTATCCAGGGCACTGTACTGAAGTGGTTCACATCTTATTTGTCTAGTAGAACCTTCTCTGTTTTGGTTGGCGACCTGTCCTCCTCCAGGGCTCCTCTCTCCTGTGGGGTCCCACAAGGCTCCATTCTGGGCCCTATTCTTTTTTCAATGTATATGCTGCCACTCGGGTCTATTATAGCCAGGCACAATCTCTCTTTTCATTGTTACGCAGATGATGTACACATTTACATGCCGGTGAAGCCACAGAGTTAACAAATTTCGTTATTGGATTGTATCGCTGACATTAAGCAGTGGCTGGCCCAAACTTTTCTACATTTAAATGATGCCAAAACAGGACGTATTGTCTTTGGGGACACTGTGACGGCTGGCTTTAGCACCTTGTCTGCAAAGCTCAGTCCAACTGTCAAAAATCTGGGGGTGATTTTCGACAGTTACATGAAATTCGATAAGCAAATCAATAATGTTGTTAAGACGGGCTTTTTCCAGTTACGTCTCCTGGCCAAAGTAAAAACGGTTTCAAGCCATCACGACCTCGAGAAAGCCATTTGTGCTCTGATTAGTTCAAGACTGGACTACTCTAATGCACTGTATGTTGGCGTCTCTCAATCTGCACCGAGTCGCCTCCAACTTGTGCAAAATGCTGCTGCCCGGTTTGTAACAAACACTAAGAGACTAACTCTCTTCACCAGCTTCCAGTTCATTTTAGGATTGATTTTACACTTTTAATGTTTGTTTTTAAAGCTCTGAATGTCTCGGCCCCTTCTTATTTATCAGAGCTTTTAACATGGAAAGACACTGAGGTCATCAAACCAACTTTTTTCTTGTTATTGTTAATGTTTTTACTCATTGGTTGTATTGTTTTTATTTATTATCTATTGTAAAGCACTTTGGTTCACCTGTGGGTGGTTGTAAAGGGCTGTATAAATAAAGCACATTTACATTTACATCGGCCCTCCCCGTAACGAGCTTCCTCATGGATTCAGCTCGTGCTAAATGACAGCTTGTGAAGCTGTGCGTCGGGTTCGTCTACATGCCCTGTGGTTTCCATTTCAGTGGGACGTCTCTCAAATCATCTCGTCTGTCAGCTGTGTGACAAACTTAAATGTACCCCATGCAGCTGCCTTATGGCTTCTTAGGAGGAGACGAGAGATGTACGACCCCTGTCAGGTGATAAATTACCAACGACTGTTGCACCAATGCAACAAAGTGCATCTGCCACAGTGAGTTTACACGCCTGCTTCATAGGTTTCTCCAGGAGGTATTGATTTAGAATAAAGAACACGTTAGATCTTAGACTGGGCTGTGAGGGATGATGCTTTTATCCTAATGGACTAAACACTGCTGCTATGATGAGATAAAAGAGTTGGGTGCCTGTCTGCTGCAACTCATTCTGTCTGAATTAGTCATGAATCCAGGCATTCACTTTCCTCTCGTCCTCTTTGCTTCCTCTCATATCATTAGAGCCCGACCATGAAAAGGCAAAGGCCCTGTTGTTCCTGCTTCGTTTGTTTGTTCGTTTCTTTCTTCTTTTTCTTACGCCGCGAAAAATTTGATATTTTGGGGGAATTACACATATGAATGGCAAAATGACTCAATAGCGCCACCTTGAAAATTGGGTTTTAATGGAGTTAATACGGCTAGTTTCACGTATGGCTATGAAATTCGTTACACAGGTACAGTAGCCCGAGACAATAACATTCCTGCTTTTGAAATTTCCAAAAAGCTCCACGGCGCCCCCTAGAAAACGTCGTGCGGAGGCATTGGAATTTAACAAACTCCTCCCAGGGTGTTTGTCCAATCTTCACCAAATTCACTGTGTGGCATCTAGACCCCTCCAGGATGAAAAGTTATTAAAAACTCGTGGCTGGGCCGCCATATAGCTCACTGAGTTAAGGCGTTACCACATGGCCGCAAGTCGCCAGCAGCGGTCGTGAGTTCAAGTCCGGCTCACGACCCTTTGCTGCATGTCTCTCTCCTCTCTACCCCCTTTCACTCTGTCTATCAATAAAGCATCAAAAATCCCCCCCCAAAAAAAAATAAAGAAAAAAAAAATCTCGTGGCTGCGTCACACGGTGTGGGCGTGGCAGGGCGGCCATTTTGAGCAAATTCGCCATATGGAACAAAATGGGTTTTGGATGTGAAGGGATCCACGTAAAATCACCAAATCCACACAAATCTAAAAAACTAACGTTTGATATACAATTCAGAAATGGGCGTGGTCAAACGGCTCCACAGCGCCCCCTACAAATATTCAAATACTCATATAAAATCTCTGCTTTATCCTACAAACATGAAATTTGGTACACTTGTACAGTATCCCAAGACCAACGCATCTGCACACTTGAAATTCCAATCGGCTCCACAGCGCCCCCTGCAGAAGGTCGTGTGGAGGCATTGGAATTTAACAAAGGATTTTTATCCCATCTTGATGAAATTGGCTGTGTGGCATCTTGACCCCTTCAGGATCAAAAGTTATTAAAATCTCGTGGCTGTGTCACACGGTGTGGGCGTGGCAGGGCGGCCATTTTGAGCCTGTGGCCATGAAGTGTGAAATGCTCATAACTTGACTGTACGAGATAAGATGTGAATGAAAGTTGATGTGCTTGATGACAGGCTATCCCTCAACACTTGGGCATGGCCAAACAGCTCCACAGCGCCCCCTAGAAATTTCAAAAAAATCATATAAAATCACCAGTTTGTGCTACAGACATGAAATTTGGTGCATGTGCAGAGCAGGATGAGACAAACACAATTCTGTGCTCAGACATTCCAAACGTCTCAACACCTGGGGTGGGGGTGGGCGAGAGTCGGGGGCGAGGGCCCGTCGACGCTGCTTGCAGCTTTAATTTACTTTCTCCTTACTTTGCCTCCTTTCCTTTCTTTCCCTTCTGTCCTCCCTCCCTTCCCATCCTTTCTCTTCCTACTCTTCTTCTTCTTTCCCAGGTCTGGGTCACTGCTATCCGACAGAAACTGAAGTCAGCCACTGTCTTCTGGCCGGGCTCCGACGTAGCCATCAACGGCACTTTCCCCAATTTCTACTTGAAGTATGACAAGTAAGAGCGGTGCCATTGTTTCACATACTTTTGAATTCGTGCCTTGTGGCGGTGGATTGATGTCCTCATTACGTGAAGCCTCTCTTGTGTGCAGGTCGCTTCCATTTGAGAGCAGACTGTCGACACTGTTCGAGTGGCTGAGTTTACCTCAAGGACAAAGGTATGGCATGCCCTTCATTACCAAGATTATACTGCGAGGTTCCGCTGAGAAACTCTGAACATCGCCCTCAACTGTTTTTGTGATTTCAGAGCTGACTTTTACACTTTGTACCTGGACGAACCGGACTCATCGGGGCATCTCTACGGGCCAGGAAGTAGCCAGGTCAGTTATTCACAAAGGCTGGAGATCATTTACTGAAAAGAACTGACTAAGGACAAAACAAGGAGAGCAGGGGACGGAGTTTGGAGTGTCATGGAGACGGTTGAACAAGCTCAAACTAAATTTAAAAGCAGATGACATAATGAAAGCATTAGGTAGCTGTGTGATTTATAATCTGAATTATTCCTTTCAATAATCAATAGAATGTTCAACGATGAAAACAGCTGTCATGAGCAGAGATCATGTCTTGTTCTGACTTAATACTGCATGAAGCCACTTAGAGACAAAGACCGTTTGTGCAGTAGGTGAAAACATGCAACACCTACCTGCTGTAGACCAGCCTGGGTGTGATGAAGGTCCAGTAGAGCAACATCCAAATCTGGCATGTGCACGGTCGTGAATAAAAGTACACCTGTAAAGATCATCTGCATCATGGCAGCACAAGCATGAGATGGGTTTTTTATGACGAGCACAGGAACAGTGATGCATTTTGGTTCATTCATACATTTATTGTAAAATCTGTCACATTTTTCGGCGGCGTAACCTCTTACCTTCTTGTGAGTGATTAGGATTGACTACAGCTGCTGACTCCTCAAGGGGCAATTTAAATAGGGCCCATTTGATCCACTCATTAGACTCAGACATAAACACTGCAGTGGTGAAGTCCGAGGAGCTCAGCAAAGATCTGAAAATTTAAATCATTGATTTGAACAAGTCGGGAAAGTCACTTGGAGCCATTTCAAAGATACATCAGATCTCCAAATCAACCGTGCCAACAACTGTTTGTAAGTATGAAGTGCAGTTCTGCTACTGCAATGACCAGGAAGAAAACACAACCTGCAGAGAGACAGTTGGTCAGGAGTCAACCAAGAATCACCAAACAGCAGGTCTGCAATGAATTAGAAGCTGCTGAGCACAGGGGTTAGTGTCCACAGTCAAGCATGTTGGGCTGAAAGGCTGCTGTCCAAGACAGAAGCTCTTTCTCCACAAATGACACCTTAAGGCTTGGCAGAGGTTTGCTGCTGATCACATGGACAAAGAAAAAACCCACTGGAGGAAAGTTCTGTTGTCAGAAGAAACAAAGATTGAGCTATTTGGCAACAAAGGTGCCATGAAAATGAGTATTACCTCAATATTCTTCAGGAAAACCTAAAATCATCAGTCAGAAGTTTTAGTGTTGGATGCAGTTATGAGTTCCAACAAGACAACGACCCAGAACACATCAAAAACGGTAAAGAAATGGTTCAATAAGGTGAAAATTAGGGTTTTAGATGGGACTTAAACCCCATCAAAAAGAGTTGCACCAGTTCTGTCAAGAGGAGTGACCAGGAGCTTGTGGACGGCTAACAAAAAGTGTATAACTGAGTTGAAAATGGCCAAGAGGCATTTCAAATATTAGCGTTTCTGTATGTATATTTTTGACCCAGCAGATTGTTTGATGTTTCCAAATGACCTATAATAACCATTCACTGAAGGAACCCAAATGCATGATTGTAAAGATGAAGTTTCCGCTACAGTTGCTCCATAAAATGGCTTCTTAAAATGTCTCCCAAGCCCAGTGTAATGTTTTCAAATGTGTTTCAGTTCATAATATCTGCTAAGTGTTTATTCTCTGAAGCAGGCTGTGAGTGAATGTTTGCATGGTTAAATCACAGCGTTTGTTAACTTTCTCTACCGCCACATGTTGCCTCAGTTAAAGCTTGACCTGCTGTGCCTTCAGGTGGTTCAGGCCTTGGAAAATGTGGACAGGATTATGGGCATGCTGATGGACGGCCTGATGGCGAGAGACCTGCACCACTGTGTCAATATCATAATCACATCTGACCACGGTGAGACGACCACACCGTCCCCACATAGCTGGGATGCAGCTACAAATCATGGCATGTTTACTGAATTAAAAATGGAACTGAAGATAATTAGATCACATTTCTTTTAAAACAACCTGAACCAACATGTTTGTGAAGATCCTCAGTCTTACAGGTCATGATTATCCTCTTAGTTGTAAAGTTGTGTGTCGTCAGCGTATTGGAGCATTCTGATACGACATTCTGAATTTCAGTTGTAGCGTCTGGACTTGCTTGAGTTTCTCAAAGACGTTAAAGCTGTACAATCATTTACCAAGATGGACGCATCCTGAAATGCAATTTTTAAATTCACCTCACATTAGTAAGGCTCTTACAACAATATAAGCCAGTGCCAGAAATGATTGTGGAGTTTACTAGAAAAGACTGTTCTTAGCAGCCCATTCGGAGGATATTTAGTTTGTTTGAAGACGTTTCTTGGATATCTGGAGGCCACATGTTTAGTCTTGTAATTACACATATCAAAGCTAGGGTAGGCTGTATTTTTTTGGTGTCAGTGGGGAGAAAATAATCCTATAATCACCTTTAAGCATATTGTGATTCAAGTGGTCTGAGAGGAAGCTGAGCTGCACTCTCTCCTGGCTTCATTGTCAGGCTTTAGGATAATAACAGGAGACTTGAGCCGATGGCAGGTTGTTCATCTAGATCAGCTGAGAGAGTGACAGCAGGATGGGGTTGGACAGTGGGATGAACAGAAGACCTTTTAGCTCCACTGTTGTACGTTTGAAGTGCATGTTCATATCCATGTCTGTGCTGCATATGCCCCACGGTGGGAGGGATGTATGCATTACTGTACTGTAATTACCGTACTAGTAATTAGTCTATCGCTAGTCATATGGATCCAACGGTACGTCTTACTGTGAATTTAAGTGTGCAAATCACTTCCATTATTTTCTGTGTGTTTCTGCGTTGACCTCTTGACAGGCATGGAGGAGGCTTCATGTGAAAGGGCGGTCTTCGTGTCAACGTACCAGGACCACACTTCTGACTTCACCGTCATCCAAGGCCCGGCTGCTCGCATTAGACCGACTCGCCTCCCACAGGATTATCTTTCATGTGACTAACGCTCGCCTCCCCAGCTTTGCAACATCACTCAGTGTCACTTTGTTTGAAATGACCGTGGCCGACCTTGTTCTGTGTTTCCTCCCTTAGTCGATTACGAGGGCCTGGTGAAGAACCTGTCGGTATGTGGAGCATTCCAAATGAGACTCTTGTATTGATAAGAAGAATGAAAAATTATCTGCTTGCTTGGCTTCTGTTACGAGGGGGGAGGGAGCAGAGAACCCAGACGCAGAACACAGAACTTACAAATTAGCAGAATGTTAACTTAAGATGCTTTTAATAACGAACCCAGACAAAACTAGAACAAAGATTAACCCTGGTGACAACTGAAACAAACCCCCATACAAATACATACACAACCCTACAAAACTCAAAGCCAACATGAAAAGGAAATGTAAGGAGAACTTAATTTACAAGCAACAACTAGAATACTAAACAGGAAAACTCAAACCAGACTCAACCGAAAGTAAACTGAATGAAGAATTAACACAGGAGAAGTAAACTGAAATCAGTAAAAACATAAAGCTAACAACAAAAAACAACTAAACTCAAAACTGGCCACAAAGGGAGAAATCAAAGAACACCACAAAATGAGACTAATACAAAACACAACTACAAAACTCAAAAATACTCAACGAACAGACAAAGTGGAAAACAAACTACACCGAACATTAAATGTGACAAATTAACCAAAGACTCAAAACATACAAACAAAGTAATCAACAACACTAAAGGCTACAGTCAAAAACAAATCAAACTTAACCAGTGACAGGCAGGATCCAGGCAGGGAGAGTGACGCAAAGGCAGGGGGGGTGAAGCAGACAGGTTACAGGGAAAAAGGCAGAAGACAGAGCAGGGACAAACAGTGAACCGGGGAAGCGTAGTCTTATGGTCTGGCGAGGTGTGACTGCAAGAACTGGGCTTTTATGGAGGGAGGTGATTAGTGGCAGGTGAGCCTCTGCCTGCAGCTGATTCAAGTCAATAATCAAGCTGCAGGCAGAGCTGAGGTGATTGAGGGAGAAAGTGAGGGCAAACAGACAGGTGTGAGGGTGAGAGAGAAGAGGGAGAATGAAAGAAAAACCAAGCTGAAGACAGACACAGACAGGGGCAGGAGCGGGGATCATGACAGTACCCCCCCCTCAACGTGCGCCTCCTGGCGCACAACGCTAATGAGGAACTTCACCGATGAGGGGGGAGTACAAACTGAAAAGTCCAAGACGAGCCGGGTGGGTGGTGGGGGTCTGGAGGAGGGTCAAAAACAAACAACCAAAAGTGTCCCAGTCTGGGGGCGGCCCTTGTTAGAATTCAAAAAACCAAAATTAACAAGTTCAACAAAACTAGTTCAGGAGGGCGGCCAACAAGCAAGGTCCAACGAAATATAATCCCAAAAAACAAACCAAAATAGACCAGGGACAAGTCCAGGGATTAGTCCATAACAAGGACAGGCGGGGCCGCTCCGGAGGACGGCCCGGTGGCTGGACGGACAGGCGGGGCCGCTCCGGAGGACGGCCCGGTGGTTGGACGGACAGGCGGGGCCGCTCCGGAGGACGGCCCGGTGGCTGGACGGACAGGCGGGGCCGCTCCGGAGGACGGCCCGGTGGCTGGACGGACAGGCGGGGCCGCTCCGGAGGACGGCCCGGTGGCTGAACGGACAGGCGGGGCCGCTCCGGAGGACGGCCCGGTGGCTGGACAGACAGGCGGGGCCGCTCCGGAGGACGGCCCGGTGGCTGGACGGACAGGCGGGGCCGCTCCGGAGGACGGCCCGGTGGCTGGACGGACAGGCGGGGCCGCTCCGGAGGACGGCCCGGCGGCTGGACGGACAGGCGGGGCCGCTCCGGAGGACGGCCCGGTGGCTGGACGGACAGGCGGGGCCGCTCCGGAGGACGGCCCGGTGGCTGGACGGACAGGCGGGGCCGCTCCGGAGGACGGCCCGGTGGCTGAACGGACAGGCGGGGCCGCTCCGGAGGACGGCCCGGTGGCTGGACAGACAGGCGGGGCCGCTCCGGAGGACGGCCCGGTGGCTGGACGGACAGGCGGGGCCGCTCCGGAGGACGGCCCGGTGGCTGGACGGACAGGCGGGGCCGCTCCGGAGGACGGCCCGGTGGCTGGACGGACAGGCGGAGCCGCTCCGGAGGACGGCCCGGTGGCTGGACGGACAGGCGGGGCCGCTCCGGAGGACGGCCCGGTGGCTGGACGGACAGGCGGGGCCGCTCCGGAGGACGGCCCGGTGGCTGGACGGACAGGCGGGACCTCACAGGAGGCCGGCGACGAAGGAGGCGGAACCTCACATGTTCCACCTCGGGCGGTCGGGCAGGAGGCCGGCGACGAAGGAGGCGGAACCTCACATGTTCCACCTCGGGCGGTCGGGCAGGAGGCCGGCGTCGGGCTGGACGGAGACCCTCGGGCGGTCGGGCAGGAGGCCGGCGTCGGGCTGGACGGAGACCCTCGGGCAGTCGGGCAGGAGGCCGGCGATGCAGGGTACCCTTTTGCAGACGGACTGACGGACGGGCAGACTGACGAACAGACAGACGGACGGATGAACAGACTAGCAGGAGACGAGGACCCTCGGGAGGCCAAGCAGCAGGCCGGCGGCACAGGAGACGAGGACCCTCGGGAGGCCGGGCAGCAGGCCGGCGAAGGCGGAACCCTTCGGGAGGCCGGACCGGGAACCGGCGAAGGCGGGACCCCTCGGGAGGCCGGACCGGGAACCGGCGAAGGCGGGACCCCTCGGGAGGCCGGACCGGGAACCGGCGAAGGCGGGACCCCTCGGGAGGCATTGGCTCTGAAGCAGTGGCGGCCACTGCGTGCAAAGTCTCTGAGGGCGGAGTGGCGGCCACTGCGTGCAAAGTCTCTGAGGGCGGAGTGGCGGCCACTGCGTGCAAAGTCTCT